>PVHP010001374.1:0-19313 GCA_004024765.1 Zapus hudsonius
AGAAAATCATCTCCCAATTTGAAGGGGGTCTATTGACTTTGAGAACGATGTTTTTGTCTGTACAGAAGCTTTTGAGTCTGATCAGGTCCCATTGGTTAAGTGACTGTTGCACTTCCTGGGCTACTGGAGATTTACTCAGGAAGTTGTTCCCTATTCCTATCTCATGTAGGGTTCCTCCTACTTTTTCTTCCAGGGTGTTTAGGGTTGTACGGTTAATATTCAGGTCTCTGATCCATTTGGAGTTGATCTTTGTGCATGGTGAAAGGAGTGGGTCTATTTTCATTTTTTACACATGTTTATCCAATTTGTCCAGCACCATTTGTTGAAGATGCTATCTTTGGCCCAGCATACATTGTTGGCACCCTTTTTTCTGGAGCCAGGCGTGGTGGTGCACACCTTTAATCCCAGCACTCGAGAGGCAGAGGTAGGAGGATTGCCATGAGTTCAAGGCCATCCTGAGACTACATAGTGAATTCCAGATCAGCCTGGACTAGAGTGAGACCCTACCTCGAAAAAATAAAATTCTCCTGAAAAACTGCAAAATGACCAAGTTCATGTGCTAAAATGAGTATGATTTTTAAAAACTTTATAATTATCTAAGAATATTGTTGCAAATTTAGATAAAAGGCATATATTAAAAGGAGAAACTCCAGTGTAACGAGTGTCTCCTCTTGTGCATTTGCAGCCTGCTGGGGATCTCGCATGCACCCCTCATAGGCAGGTGCTGTCACTGAGCCACACCCACACCCCCACTTCTGTTTTTGAACCTTCTTTTTCCAGTTGGTATTGTTTTGTGAACCTCTTAATATTTACTAGTAATAAATTTAGCACGATTTGCAATTTTTGCACATTATTGTCATATGGATACATCATGACTCAAAATTACAGTGTATGTTTTCATTTTATAAATATGCAAATACTGTTAAAAGCAGAGCCTGAATGATCAATTATTTATAATGTTTAAGGTAGAAAACTGGAGACATAAAGAAACTAATAAAGAAGTGTCATTGTTTACAATTTGATATGAATCTGGCCTCACTGTTTTCCTTTTGTATATATATTTAACAGAGATTATAATTTAATGCCACTCTTCCATTAAGTTTTGCTTTATTTCTTGAGTATAAATATTTTTTCTCTTTTTTATTTTTTTAGTATAAATCTTTTTAATTCTTTTTATTGACAACTTCCATAAATATAAACAATATACCATGATCACAACCCTTCCCACTAGCCTACCTTCCCCTCCCAAGTCTTCCTTTCACTGATTCCCTTCATTTTTTCTAACTAGTCTCTCTTCTATTTTGATGTCATTATTTTTTTCCTCCTATTATGCAGGTCTTATGTAGGTAGCATCATTTACTGTGAGACCACTTTGGATCTGGAAGACAGTATTATAAACACTTTTTCCCTTCCTTTAGCTCTTACATTTTTTCCACCACCTCTTCTGCAATGGTCCCTGAGGGTTTCTCCCTTAGTGCTTATCACTCTACTGTCACCTCTCAGAACTTTGGTGAGTTTTCAATCACTCCAGTGATTACCACCGTCTGAAAAAAGAAGCTTCTCTAACCAAAAGAGAGAGTAGCATTAATATATGATCATAAACATAAGTATTTGGAGGGCAGGTTGGTGGGCATAATATATCCATTTAGCCAGACAGCAGTAGTAGTTTTTCCCCTAGGGCTTATGCTCTCCCAATTTATAGATTTTTTAATTAGATTTTTAGTATCAGGCAGAAATTTCCTTCTGTGGAGCAGGTCTCAAGTCCAACCAGAGAGCAGTTTGTTTCCCCCATAACAGGCATGTCACCGTTATACATTGGTACATTTGGCCTGGCTGGCTAGTCATAAAGCTGAGACATCTAGCCCGAGCTGAGCTGGAAGCCTCCTCCCTGTTGACTACCTGTCGGAATGCTGAAAAGAGCTATGCAGCCTGTTGATGGAGAAAAGACATCCACAGGGTTAATCAGCAGTGCACCCTGCAGGCCCAAGCTTGTGGTGTCTTTAGCAACAGGGTCTTACCATCTAGTTTTGGTGGGCACTAAGGCCCTTGGCAATGGCCTGTAATATTTTGAGGGCATTAGGAGCATTTCTGGGCAACAACTTCATGGGAGGTATGACTCCCCTGGCACTGAAATTTTTCTAATAATCTATTGCTTCTGTGTACAATGTTATCCACCCCCCCAAAATACTTCTGCCCAAACTCTCTCTCTCTGCATATATATTATTAGTTAGCAAAGAAGAAGGGTTCCATATGGCTTAGTTATAGATCTTAAATTTTGATTAACTCTCCTATCTTACATCCCTTCCCCTTAGACCCCTCCCCCCCCAGTATTTTGTCCCTCAGTTTACATATCTACTGTACTTTCCCCTTCAGCCCTCCTCTCTCTTCCCTCCCGCATTGCTCCTTTTTAGTTTCCTTGCTTCTATGACTGACTCTTATGCCAACTCACATACAAATCTAAACATTTGAAGCTAGGATCCACATATGAGAGAACATGTGGCATTTGCCTTTTCGAGTCTGGGTTACCTCACTTAGTATAATCTTTTTCAGATCTATCCATTTATTTCCCTGTAAATTTAGTTTTCTTTACGGCTGAATAAAACTCCATTGTGTAAATATACCACATTTTCATTATCTATCATTTGTTGAAGGGCCTCTAGTTTGGTTCCATTTTATAGCAATTGTGAGTAGAGCAGCAATAATCATGGGTGAATAGTGTCCTTAGGGTACATGCCACTAGTGATACAGCTGGGTCTATGGTAAAGCTATTTTTAGCTGTCTCAGGAACTCCATGGTGATTTCTACAATGGCTGTACCAGTTTGCATTCCCACTAACAGTGGAGAAGACTTCCTTTTTCAGAACACTCACCCCAGCATTTATTGCCATTTGATTTCTTGATGATAGCCATTCTGACAGAATGAAATGGAATCTCAAAGTAATTTTGATTTGCATTGCTCTTATGGCTAATGATGTGGAACGTGTTTTTAGATGTTTATTGGCCGTTTGTAATTTTTTTTTTGAGAGGCCTCTCTCCAGTTCTGTGGCCTATTTTTTGATTGGGTTGGGTGACTTCTTAATTAGTTTTTTGAGTTCTTCATAAATCCTAGATATTAATCCTCTGGAGATAGATAACTGGCAAAATTTCTCCCATTTTGTAGGCTGCCTCTGTGCTCCATTCACAGTATCCTTTGCTGTACAAAAGCTTTTTAATTTCATGAGGTTTGTACAGAAGTAGTTTACTCATATGTTTTGGGTGGTACTTTTTTTCTATTTTTTAAAATTAACATATATTCATTTGACAGAGTATTTACACATATTAATAGGTACATAAATTGATGTGTGACATAGTAATATGTTAATACAGTATGTAATGATCAGATCAAGGTAATTGGCATATCTGTCACATCAGACATCCATCATTTCCTCGTGTTGGGAGCATTTGAAATTCTCTGTACTAGCTGTTGTAAACTGTTCACCTGGTAGTTGTAACCATAGTTATCCAACAGGGCTACGGAGCCCCAGAGGCACACCGAGCTTACTCATTCTTTCTAAAGCTCGCTAGCATGTGCTACTAGAAATGACCACAAAGTGTTTAACTAATTTTCACTGAGGAATATTTTGTTCATTTGCAGTTTCTCCTTTTCTTTGTTGGTACTGGTGATTGAGCCCAGGGCCTTGTGCACATGCTAAGCATAGGGCCTGCCACTGAGCTGTTCCGTCTCACTTCTTGCCATTGCAAAGCATTACACTGACCACCCTTATGAGTATTGCATTTGGCCTGCATGTAAGTGAAATCCATAATGTATGTTTCTGAACTAACCATTCCTGTGTTAGAATGTGTGCTTTTAAGAATGTGTGGTCTTGGCTATTCAGGAGCCTGGTGTAGAAGAATCCCTTAACCACACTAGCCTGGACGACATAGCCAGATCCTAGGTTGTTTTTAACCAGAAAAACAAAAGTTATCAGTTTTTGGTTGTATTTTTTGTGGGGGTGGGGGGACTCTGTAATATCTCATGTTTCCACAGTATCTCTGTTTACTCACAAGCTGAACATAACAGGATATCAAACTTTAGGGTATTTATCAAGTTACTTAAGAAATACATCTCACTACAGGCATAGTCTTAATGATTGTAGATTTATGATGAGAAATTAAAACTAAATTAAAAAATAAGCAACGGGAAGTGGCTTAGTGGTTGAAGGGGCTTATGTGCAAAGCCTGCAGTCATGGGTTCGATTCCAGTATCCATGTAAAGCCAGATGCACAAAGTGGCACATGCATCCAGAGTTTGTTTACAGTGGCAAGAGTCCCAGGTGTGTCCATTCTCTCTCTCTCTCTCTCTCTCTCTCTCTCTGCTTGCAAATAAATAAAAATATTTTTAAAAAGATAAATCTAATAAAACCTTTCTAAGTAAATATTGTTTTTATTTTTATCTGATAATGAATTTTAATAAAACTAGCTTCATTAAATATGCAGCATGATTTTATAAAGTAGCACTTAAACATGTTTAGTGCTTAACAATGTCAAAATATGGACTTATAGGTTTTTTTATATATTAAATATGCTGTGTAGTTTTATTTGTATATTCTAGCTAACAATTTTCAGTTTGCTTAATCATTTGTTTTACATTACTACGGAGTGAACTCAGTAATTTGCACATGCCAAGCAAGCACTCTACCACTGAGCTACAATTTTTAAACTAATTTGACTTCCAATTTTATGTTGCACACTGTCCCATGTGAGTTTTAAAATATTGTCTGTGGATAGTGGAAGGTGCTAAGAATGATGATATGTGAGCTTTGATAATTGTACTTGACTGACTCCTGTAAAGTTTCTGTTATAGCTAAATCCATGCTCCTTACTATATTGGAATTGAGTTATATCATGTGAGATCCTAAATACAAAACATGCAGTTCTGAAACCTCACCACCCTGCCTCACTGCCGCTTCATCTCCTGTCATCATCCCTCAGCCAGTCTGTTGCATTCATGCTTAGCATCTTAACATTTCCCAAGACGCACTGCTCATGGCTTAGCCAATGCGTCTTCTCAACCTAGAATCCTACGTCCTATTCCTTGTCAAAAACTCAGTCTGGATACCACTTTTAAGTTGTCCATAGCTACTATAGTGGGAATTTTTTGCTGTCTTTTAATCATCTTTGCTGTCTAAGCACAGGGCATAGAAGTAAAAAAAGATGCAATAAGAAACTAAAAGATTTAAGAGTATTTCATAGTACAAGGAATTCCAGGAATAGGCTTTATTCTAGATTAGTTGATTGAATTTACCTAGAAATAAAGCATGAAAAATTCAGGTGGAATGTGTAGTTTGTTTTGGAATGATTCAATCTTTGTCAAATATATCTAATTCTCCATTCCTTTAGCCATTATGTGAAAGATTTGCAGTGGATGTGTATGTTTTGCTGTGGGCTTGTTATGAAATCCAAATGAAGTTTCTTATGATTCTTTGTCCCCTCAGAGAATGTACAAGCACACAGACACAGCAGGAGAAGTGCTGCTGGAAAGAAGAGGTTGTGCAGGAGTGATAACGCTAAACAGACCGAAGCTCCTCAACACCCTGACTCTGAATATGATTCGGCAGATTTATCCACAGCTCAAGGTCAGCAGTATTCTAAGAGCATTTTGTATGGACCTTTAGAAAGCAAGCTATCATAGAACATTTCTCGTATTTCATAGAGTCAGGATTCTCTTGGATTTGTACTATTGATTCTTTTCTCGAGCCCTCCAGTGCTGTCCTGTGTGGTTATATTTTAGTACCCTTGACCATAGGAAGTTCATTGTCTCACAAGACAGCTCCTTCCAGTGTATTTGACTCTTTATTTTTCATGTTTCTTGTGTGTTCTGCCTTTCTTTGTTTTTCTGACCATTTCAAACAGTGGTGCTTGCTCTGCTACTCTTAGGGAATGGTGACTGGACCTGTCTAATCTACTTCCATACAATAGTCTTGGGGCTTAAAGATAGCTGCTCTCATTGTTTTCTTGAGACAGAACCTGGCTGGGTAGCCCAGGCTGGCCCCAAACTTGGAATCCTCCTCCCTCTGTCTGCTGAGTGCTGGGAATATAGGCATGTGTCACTACACTCTGCAAAACAGCTATTTTTAAGTTTCTTGATACCTTTTCCTTCCCTCCCTCCTTCCTTTCTCCTCCTTCCCTCCCTTCCTCCCTCTCTCTCTCCCTCCTTCCTTCTCTCCCTCCCACCCTCCCTCACTCCCTCTCTCTCTTTTACCCTCCTTCTCCTCCCCTCTCTCTCCTGTTGTTCTTTGTCGTAGTCAGCCACACGCCACTGGGATGAATCTCCAAAGCATGCACAATTATGGGGAGGAAAAGTATTTATTGAGGTATCAGACCCAGGGGAAGTTAAGGAAAAAAAGGCTGGTCCCTTTTCACAGATCCAAACAGAGACAGAGAGAGAAGCCCAGCACCAGCACCAAGCAAGCACACTGTAACACACTGTGTTTCACAAAATGCAGATCTCCAGACCAGGGTTCTGCCTCTTCTTTTGCATATCTATTCTTAGTATTTTATATCCAAATTAGAAAGGGTCAGTCCCCAGGAGGCTAGGCCAAAGTGGCACTTCCTCTAGCCAGAAGCCTGGAGACAATAATTTTAATAAATCTTTAATTCTTTTGGGGGACATTATTCAAACTACCACATTCTTCTCATCATTAATAGTGTTGGGACCTCCTGCATGTGGATACACAAAAGAAGCCAGTGCTCCACTGAGCCATGCCCTAACCTCTCATACTGCCTATTTATTAACTCCTTAGGGAGAAAACTTAGAAAGTTTTCTAAGCCAAATAAATGCATGTGACACTAGAAAACTGTATGACTTGAAATTGGACATCTATTTAAAACTTATATTTCTACATATTAATTGTTGGCTGGGATATTGATTTCTATGACTCTTGTTCCTCAGCTGTGATATGGGTCTGATGATCTTTCCTGAGTTACTTGTAAGCCACTCTATCATGGAGGTACACCCTAACCCCTCATCCTGCTTGTCTGTTAATCGTCCTTGCCAACCCCATGTCACTTTCCTATTTGATCACCACCAGAGTGGCTTTCCTGTGGCACAGATTTCTCAGTAGAAGAGAGACCTTTATCACTGTGGTAGAAAGGCTTGGATTGATTTGTTCACTAGACTTATAAACTCATGTAACATGATGCCATGTCAGTGTTTAGCAGATGTTTCAGGTACCATCTTGAAATTTGCACCACAAAAGGCATCTCACTCATCTCTCACCCTGCTGGTTTAACCTTTCAGAAAAGAAAATGAAGTTCATTCCATCACAAATAGCATGAATGGGATCTGTTCCTCAGGATATGTTTTGTAAAGGATGTGTGCATATGCGCATGTATGTCTGTGAATGTGCATTTGTGCATATGGATGTGTCTTTAATGAGCTTGTATTTGTAACATACTGAAATTGTCTTCTTTTACATGTGGGTAGAAGTGGGAACAGGATCCTGAAACATTCCTGATCATTATCAAGGGAGCTGGAGAGAAGGCTTTCTGTGCTGGGGGTGATATCAAAGGTAAACCTCTCCCCCATAAATGATTCCTCAATACTGAAACTCATAAAATATTGAAAATGTGGGCTGAAAAGATGGCTAAACAGTTAAGGTGTTTGCCTGCAAAGTAGAAGGACCAGAGTTTGATTCCCTAGTGCCCACATAAAGCCAAATGAACAAGGTGGCCCATGAGTTTGGAGTTTTTAGTGGCTGGAGGCCCTGGCACACCCATTCTCTCTGTCTGTCTCTTTCTCTCTAAATAAATAAATAAACAATTAAAAATATATATTGATAAATGTTGGAGATATATATATATATATATATATATATATATATATATTTTTTTTTGTTTTTGTTTTTGTGTTTGTTTTTCAAGGTAGGGTCTCACTCTAGCCCAGGCTGACCTGGAATTCACTATGTAGTCTCAGGGTGGCCTTGAACTCATGGCGATCCTCCTACCTCTGCCTCCCGAGTGCTGGGATTAAAGGCATGCACCACCACGCCTGGCTGAAGATATATTTTTGTTTATTTACTTTTTAGAATTTTTTGGTATGTTAATTTTAAAGGGTTAGAAAAAAATAGAGACTAGCCTTTAAAATTTTTATTTATTTATTTGCAAGCAGAAGCAAGAAGGAATGTGGGCACACCAGGGCCTCTTGCCACTGCAAATAAATTCCAGATGCATACACTACTTTGGACATCTGGTTTTACATGGGTTCTGGGGAATCAAACCCAGTCTACCAGGCTTTGCAAGCAAGCACCTGTAACTGCTGAGCCATCTCCTCACCTCTGAGACCTTTTGTTAGCATTAGCAAAGGAAGGAACTGGAGACTTTCCCCGACATGATGCTGAAATTGATGGATTTTGTTTCTCTTCACTCATCTTGAACACCTATCGGTAATGTGTGCAGCTCCTCTGTGTTTTAGATAGGTAATAGCCAGAAGTGTTCTTAGTCACATAACAAGGCAGTCTTGCCATGTTGAGGAACTTGCCATTCTGCAAACACAATGTATGCTCACATATGTCTGTCACTTTTCACATGCTTTCCCCATCTATGATCTAAAGTAAGCACCTTCTGTGGACCTGGGTTTAGCTTTTATCCTATGGTATATACTTTTTTCCATGTTTAACATAAAGAGATAAACAAAAGTTTTCTTGTTCTCATTGTCCAAGGCATTCTAAAATGATTTAGCTATCAAAGACAAGAGCTATTTGTTCTCAGGACATACTTGGGGTTTTCCATACTTAAAACTATTTTTATGTTTTTATATTTTGGTTTTTTATGGGTTTGATGGGTTCCAGGTATTTTTCCCTCATATTATGATTATGAATATTTGTTTTACTTTTACAAGGCAGTAATCTTTGGATTTTTTTTTTTTTACAAAGCTTGCAAGTTTATGTAAACCATCACATTAAGAGTAGGAAAAAAAATAAAGCTGCACTCAGGGTAATTTCAAATGCCTATTAGATTTCATGTAACTGAATTTCAAAGTTGTCATGTAATGGAGACTTTGATTACTTAAACTTCTTCATTAATGAATTGTTTTTGAGTTTGTTTTGCCCATAAATTGAATTTCTCTATGTGTGTGTGTGTGTGTGTGTGTGTGTGTGTGTGTGTGTGCACGCGCGCGCGGGCACATGTGTACTAGGGATCAAATCCAGGGCCTTGCACATGCATATGCTTTACCTCTGAGCTACATCTGTAGTTCCAGTGGGAATAATTTTTTAGACATTGTTTTTCACCCTAGGTGTAGCATTTCCTGAAGAGTTGGGCCTATGATGTTATCAATTCACACATGGGAAAATCCCAAAACATTGAGGTTAGCTTTTTTTTGATTGTGAGTTATTTCTGCATATAGGTCTTACTTTATATTGCTGTTTGGAAATATGGTTAAAAGTTCTATAATTGAGCTTAGCTGTATAAAATGTGAATTTCAGGACCGGGCGTGGTGTTGCATGCCTTTTATCCCAGCACTCGGGAGGCAGAGGTAGGAGGATTGCCATGAGTTCAAGGCCACCCTGAGACTGCAGAGTGAATTCCAGGTCAGCCTGGGCTAGAGTGAGACCCTACCTCGAAAAACCAAAAAATAAATAAATAAATAAAAATAAAAAATAAAATGTGAATTTCAGTTCCAGAAAATTCCAACACAAAAAATAGGCACTCAGAATTCTTTTGCATATGTTTATGTATGTGTAGTCTATATGTGTATGTGTATGCATATAGGGAGCATGTCAGGGGGCTAAACATGCACATGTGTACACATGCATGAGCTTTAATGTGAGGTGCCTACCTTGATCATTGTCCACTTATTTATTCATGAGGGTCTCTCAGTTTAACCTCACTGCATGGCTAGTCTCATATTCAGCTCGTCCAAGCAGTCTGCTGTCTCTGCCTCTCTGCTCTGGGATTACTGGCAGGCTGTTGCACCCTCTTGGGAACTATGTGAGAGCTGAGTAGCCACATTTTGGACTTCATGCTTGCTTTATCCACTGAGCCACATCTCCAACTCCTTAACACAATTTTAAAATGGTATTATAGAATTCTAGAATTAGTGTCATTTTAATTTATGGAGCTAAATGATTAGAATAAAAAGTAGAGTAGAGGTGTCGCAGCTCTTTTTGTTTGTCTAGCAGGTTTTCTACCTTATACTGGAAAACCCTAAAAGAAAAAAAAGCTTAAGAACAAACTAGAAGGAAATTTTAGAAAATCTTGGAGTAGAAAAGCTTCATTCTAAAGGAGTGCCAGTTACACTCTGAGAATTGATAAGCAGTGATCGACTGAATAAAGGGCACAGGTATCTGTTTTTCTCATGTGCCTCAGAGTGGCACAAGTAGCTGACCTTGCTTCTGAAAACTAGAGAAAGAAGTCATCATATGAAACATTCTGAAAGATAGTACAGTGCTCTCTTGGGGTATACTGGCTCTGTATCCTGAATTCAATCCACTGGGATTGAAAATATTTGGGTGAAAATTGTGTAAGGTACTGAACAGGTACAGGTGTTTTCCTAACATTCTTCCCTCCATAATACCCTGCAGCTGCTATTTGCATTGCATTAGCTATTGTAGAGGTGGTTTAAAGTACACAGGAGAATGGGCCTGGGTGACATGAAAATGCTAAGCCATTTTACATAAGAGACTTGGACATCTGTAAATTTTGGTATCCTGGGAGCCAAGGCCCAAAAACAAATCCTCTGTGAGTACTGAGGGAAGGCTGTATTTCAGAATCCTAGAATTAATCTAAACATCTAGTTTGAAATTCTTATACAATATGTTTCCATCAATCCTCATTGTGCACATAGAGCACAGTTCATATTTCAGTACAGAATGCTCATGGGACATCAAGACAGAAAAGGCATTTAGGGTTGCAGTTTCCAGAAAACCTTGATAGTCGTCAGCCGATTGCAGTAGGTGTGAACACACTGGCTGCAGTGGAAATGGAGCACTTGGTAGTGCTCGTTCCTCAGCAGACACTATAGAACACTGGGTATTGAGCCAGCTGCAGGATGCTGCCATAATCTTCCCGAAGTTATACTTCCTGTTGTAGTCAACTTTCTCTGTTGCTGCGCAGAACGAACCCAAGCAAAAGCGGCTTGTGGAGGAATGGGTTTATTTGGCTTAGGGACTCAAGGGGAGACTCCATCATGGCAGGGAAAATGATGGCATGAACAGAGGGGTGAACATCACCTCTGCCACAGCACTGCAAACAGTGGCAGTAAGGTGTGCCAAACGCTGGCAAGGGGAATTGGGTTATAAACCTCATAAGCCCACCCTCAACAACACAGCTCCAGCTAAAGTTCTAATACCCAAACTGCCATCAGCTGGGGATTGATCACATTTGTTTGTGGGGGACACTTGGATCAAACCATGACACTTCCATTGCCATTAAGATATAATAATGTTCTTTTTTCTCCTTTTGTGATATGAATATAAAATGTCCCCCATAGGTCTGTGTTTCTGAACACTTGGTCCTCAGCTGGTGGTGGTGCTGTGGAAGGCAGTAGAACCCATAGGAGGTAGAGTATTGCTGAGGGAAGTGGGTCCCTGGCTATAGCCCTTAATGTTTATAGGCTGGCTACAGTTCCTATTCATTGTCTGTTTCCTAACCAATGCAGTGTGGTCAGCTCTGCTTCACGCACCTGCTGCCTGCCTTCTTCACCATATGTGCTGCCCATAGCACAAAGAGTACTTCACCAATCTTGATCACTAGGCTGAACTCTGGCCCAGCTGTCTTATATTGCTGTTTTGTGTGTGGCCCCCAAATAGTGTTTGGTACATAACAGATACTCAGGGTATGTTTTGTGGTGAGGTTAATGTGATAGCAATATGTAGCAGGACATGCAGCAGGAGCACTCACATGGGCACACATGATGTATGTAGCTGGACATGCAGCAGGAGCATACACAGGGGGCACATGTGATGCATGGAATACACGTGTGTTAAGATACGGTACTGGAGGAAAGGGATGGGTGGCAAGTGCATATTCAGGTGCTAGGAAACAACATGCAAATGAAGGGAATGGCTGGAGAGTTATTTTGGGGCTTAAAGACACTTGCTTGCAAATCCTGAAGGCCCAAGTTTGATTCCGCTACCCACATAAAGCCAAATGCATAAAATGGCACATGCATCTTGAGGTTGTTCTTGTGATCCTCTCTCTCTCTCTCTCTCTCTCTCTCTCTCTCTCTCTCTCTCTCTCTTTCAAATAAATATTTAAATACAGAAAGAGTATAGAGTGTAATTTCTAATAAGATAGTAAAATGCAAGTCTGAGAATACAGAAGGAAAAACAAATTCAAACTCAGTTTTTCCTGCAGCATTCTCAGAGCAGATTCACTCTATCCATTGTGGGGTTTTCCCACATGCTGAGCATGCAATCCATTCTGCTGCAGACAGCAGCTAGGTGGTGTTGACTCTGACACTGTCTACCTGGAGATAGTGACAAACAAACCCCTGCAGATTGAGAGCACACATCTCAAGGCTACCCCCTCCCTTACATGCCAATCGAAAACCCCAGGTTTGTTTTACTCATGTGTCTTACCAACTAAGCATAAAGTCCATTTCCACAATCTAGCTTTCAGACTCAGATAATATATTCAAGTAGTTTGCAGAGCTCGGGACAACACTTACCTGACTTACATGGACTGGTTTATAGGAACTGGCGAGGTATGTGGAGAGCTGTGGAGTTTCCATGCTCTGTATGGCTCTGCAGCCTTCTAGGAGCTTCCACACATTCAGATATCTGGACTCTCTCTGAACTCTTCTTTTGGGCTTTTAATGGACACTTCAGTGTATAAACATGAGTGAAACATGGACACCATGTGGAAATATGATTCAGTAGAAAAGGGTCTAATCTGGGCATGGTGGTGCACACCTTTAATCCAGCACTCTGGAGGCTGAGGTAGCAGTAGGATCCCTGTGAGTTCGAGGACAGCCTGGAACTACAGTGAGTTCTAGGTCAGCCTGGGCTAGAGTGAGACTCTTCCTCAAAAAAAGTGGGAGGGGGTCTAATCTGATGCTGTTAGACTGTGTGGGGAACTCCATAAGGCATGTTTGTTCAAATTCTTCATTGTCCCCCTTTACATTTCTTTCTTTCAGCCCTCAGGCAGGACATGCCAATTGAGACCTTATGATTTGCTATCAGACAGAGTGACTCAGAGAATGTCTTCATAACCAGCTATAAGATACAGGGAGGGAAAGAATTAGAGAATGTGGCCTGCCTTGGGGAGAGAAATTTTAGTGGCCTTCCTTGAGAAGGGAGTTAAGGAGCCAAGAAATGTGGGTAAAAATCTGTGTATGTATTTTTATCATAATATCACAGTAAGAAAACTAAGACTAAGAATTATTGCCTTGAAGTTTTAACATTGGATAGTGGGTGTCTCACTAGGTCTAACATGTCCAGCTTCAAAGCATTAAAGCCAACTTAGAGTCCCTCTCCCCCCAGGAGTTAGCCATCATAGTACCTTTAATCTATTTAGTTATATTGACTAGAAAACATCTTTACGATTTTTAACTGTTCCTTTTCTTCTCTCTTTCCTTCTTCCCTCAGTGATCTCAGAAGCTCTGAAGGCAAAACAGACATGGACTCAAGATTTCTTCAGAGAAGAATATGTCATGAATAGTGCCATTGGTTCGTGTGTGCCTGGCTGAAAGCTTTAAAGAAAAGATCAAGAAATGGGAGAACACCATTATTTGTTAAGATATATAACCAACAGGCACTCTTATTGAAACCTTTATGTACTATGTGTTGGGCATGTTTATTATTTTGACTGATTATAGAAGAGTTGCACTTTAATAATTTATAAAGCAATACTTAGGTTCTGGGAATCAAAACTCAGGTCCTCAGGCTTGCACAAGTACTTTACCCACTGAGCCATCTTTCCAGTCCATGAGTGCATTTTTGACTTGTAGTATTTTCACCCTCATCATAAGTCAAGGAGCATTGTTTTTAATGTAACTATCCTAAACATTCAGTATAACTGTCTTATGCATTTAATTTTTTGATACTATAACTGTCCTATACATTCAATATTGTTAAAATACCTAGCATTATGTATTCTACCATTGTGGATATTTTAGGTTACTTCCAGTTTTAATTAATACTGAGTTATACTCTTGAATATGTTCCTTTAGGGACCATATACTAAAGTTTATTTAGAAATAATATGTAGAATGCATGGGTCATAGGCTTTTTATATTTTCACTGTTTCCAAACCCCTCCCCCCACCCAAAACTAACACTTCCTTTTTGCATGCTTATCTTTCCATGAGTACTATTGGATTTTTGGAATACTTCATTTTAAGAAATGTTTGTTTAGTTATGGAAAAGATCCTAGGGAGACCTGGTAATATGTAATTCACAAACTCTTGGGGGGGGTTCCTATGTAGACTTTGATTCTCTGATTGGATTGCCAATAGATTATTATGTATTTATCTGGAAAGAACTAAAATTTTTCATATTCTCTCCATTTATTATATAGACTTAAACTATCTATAGAGTTTAAATTACAATTAATATTATTTTTAAAACCCATTTTAAATGTACAATTCAATGGTTTTTAGTAAAGTTAAGAAGTTATACAGTTGTTATCATAAATCAGTTTTAGGAGTGTTTTTTTTTTTTCTAGTTGACTTTCATGGTCTTCCATAATGCTTTTTAACATATTCTCCATAAAGGCATTCATAATGTTTTCATTTTAAAAGATTTATTTTTATGTAGCTTGGCATTTTATTGTGGTATTTGATGGTTATACCTATTACATTTTTTGAATGATTACTTCTGACATAGAGAAATGCTTTTGACTTTAGTATCTTGAGAAACTCTGCTGAAATTTTTTTTTTATAGACAGGGACACTTATTTATACTTGATATACATGATATGTATAATGTGCCCCTTTTTGATGTGCACATACATCACTTATAACTGATATATCTGTTATTTAATACTTAATTTGTCAATTTGTAATTAATAATAAAACCAAGACTAGAATCTTGGTTTAATAGATCCCACTTTTTTTTTCTTATGTGACATAATTATCTGCATGTGTCTAGATGCTACAGTTGGATAGAACACAAACATGTTCTTTAAAATACCATTGTATATGTAAACATGGGTGGCTTATAAGGTAGATATTTAACTATTTTTCTCAACTAATGAATTATACAAGACTTCCATTTTTTACATCTTGGAGGTTGAGTTGTTAAATGGTGATAAATAGTTCATCAGGATCGTCTGTGGATTGGCATTTAAAAATAGTATGTATCACAAACCATATAATAGTCTTTGGTATGTCATACAAAAATATCCTAGAAAAATAGAATCTATGTATTGTGGTTTTTGGAAAAAGTAAACATGCTTTACACATTGCAACTTAAAATTATCACTCTGTTTCTTCTAGGTTCTTGCCAGAAACCATATGTTGCCCTTATTGATGGAATTACAATGGGTGGAGTAAGTAGACTTTCTACAATGTTTGTTGACGAGAGCCTTGCTGAAACCAGTTTTAATAATTATTAAAAAGAGAGTGATGAACATGATGCAGTAGGCCTGCCTTGTTGAAACAGGACCTCCTGTGGCAGGATTTTGGGATATGATGCATGATTCTAGCACTTTTAGATCATTTCAACCCAAAGAATATTGTAGGCTCTTAAGTTAGGTACTGTTTCAAACTACCACAATATACAATCTCAGGCTTTTCATGCATCCAGCTTTTAAACATGGGATTCTCTAGAGCAGTGACTCTCAACTTTGGCTGCATTTCATTTTAATTTTATTATGATCCTTTTTTTTTTTCAGATAGGTTTTCACTGTGTAACTCAGACTGATCTCAAACCTGCTATGTTGCCCTCAAATCCTTGAACCTCTCACATGCTGGGGTTACATGTGTGAGCTGCCACACAGAGCTGGGCTGCAGTTTCAGAGCACTTGGGAGTCTAAAAAGTCAAGGCTTTCTCACCTCCATAACCATTAAATTGGACATTCAAGTTAGACCTATGTGATTTATTATTTTATGAGAGAGCATCTCACTATATATCTCTCAATGGCCAGGAACTCACTATAATCAGGCTGGCCTCAAAATAGTTACAATCCTCCTGCCTCTGCCTCCCTAATGCTTAGATTACAGGCATGCATCACCATGCCAGTCTTAGGCCTGTGCATTTTCAAAGCCTTTTCCTGGTGATACCAGAGTATCATTATCACCTGTGTGTCTTTGGAAATTTCTCAAGGACACTGGTTGATCTCTAGCTCCTTTAAGAATCACTTGGAGGCTGGTTAAAGCTGAGTCAGTATGGAGTGTTGTCCAGTAATTTGCATTTTGAGTAAATTCTCAGGTGTTGATGATGCTGGGGAAGGAGGGCCTGCATGTGGAAAATATTTCCTTAATGTGTTGAGAGCATTTGATTACTCAAAGCCTTGAGTTTAAAAAATTTTATTAAATGTTTGTGTTACATTCTTTATGCAGACATGTTTTTTATCAGTTATAAACAAATTAGGGCTGGAGAGATGGCTCAGTGGTATTGCTTGCAAAGCTTGCTGGCCTGAGTTCAATTTTTGAGTATCCATTTAAAGTTGGGCACAAAGTGACACCTTTGATTCCAATGCACTTATACCAACGGGAGGCAGAGCCAGGATAATCCAAAGCTCACGGGCCAGCTAGTGTGGCATTTCTTTGCAGCAGTAAGAGACCTGTCTCAAAGAATGTGGAAGAAGGGCACAGATACCTTAAGGTTGTCCTCTGACCTCCATGCACATGCCTTGGCATGCACATGTCCATACACACATGTACATACATGCACACAGATAGATACATAATTAGACAAATTAAATTGAGCAGAGCTTATCAGAGCAAAGAGCAATCTATAAACAGAATGCCACTCAGAATCGGTGTGAGAGAGAGAACAAGCTCTGCTGACATTATGAGTGGGAATTTTTTTTGATAGACAAACACAGAAGCAAAAGCACAATTTGCATTATTTGGGCTTGGTCCTATCAGTTGATTCCTTGTGACCAGCTGAAACTTGTCTGTTACAGTTTGTTATATGTGAACTAAAGTCTCAGGCTAGTGACCTGCTTATTTAACAAACCCCTACAGAACCAAGAATAATATGAGGCAATAGGTGCATGAATAGTAATTGTCTTTGCTTTTGTTTTGATTCTGTTCAATAATTCTTTTCTAATAATATAAGAATTTTGTTAAGAATTTGAACAGTCCCTAAGGTGGCACCATGAAGCTTGAATTCTTCCTGCTTGCTTTGCTAAGGAAAGTACTTGTTTCTGACAGAACAATGACAGTTTGACCATCATGCTACCTACCATAAGGAGGAACACAAGTCTTTGTAGAGGAAATGGTTAAATCCCATCATGTTTCAGATTTCTCAAATTCAAGCATTCAAGCACTCAGTATTTTGGTATACAAAATGAAATAAAGATGAATGTTACTCTTTCTTCACTTAGGTGTTCAACATTGTGTAAAAGTATTGTTTTTTTTCCCAGTGTTTCTGAAAAGAAATGAACATGAACACCTACCTGCTTGAAATAATAATTTATACTTTTTCTAAGGAACAAAAAATTTTTTGCCCTTTAAACATCTGAAATCTAGTTTTTCAAACTAACCTATAGCAAGACAAATTTGCTTAAAAGTCAAAATTCAGATAAATACTTCTGTATTTCTCTTTTCTAAGAGAAAACATTAATTTTTTATTCCATATGTGTAGCACTACTGCTGTTTCCTTTTTCACCTGAACCAGATTTAAAGAATAGTTACATTCCTTCCCTCCACCTCTCTCCACCATTCATGCATTTCACTATAGGAGCATCACTGGTTCCCTCAAGCCAGTGCAATTGCAGGTGCAGTGTGGCACCATCTTTATGTTGCTCAAGGCATCTTAAGATGCTGCTCAAGAAGAAGGGTTTTATTGGGGGCGGGAAGTAAGACATACCCATTCAGACCACTTTATCATGAAGATTAATTTGGGAGATAGTAGAAACCAGAAAAATCTCTCAAAATTGTGTCCCTCCTTCCTTTTTAAAGAAAAATAATGTTCTTTTCCTGTATCTGGAAGAGAAAGAAGTCTAAATCACCAACAAATACTACCAAGGAGAGGGCACCTACTTTAATCTCTGAAACAAGCTTGACTTTGTTTATAATGTTTTTTCTAGTCACCATCCCTAACTTGCCTCCCCTGCATCTTTCAGTTTTAAGTGAAACTGTAAACTGAGACTGTGTAAGCCTCTTTGAGGTTTCTAACTTTTCCCTGGATGCCTCCCATGAGCCTGTCTTCTGTTGATTTGTCTTTTGTTATGTGGTTCCTGCTAAGAACTCCTTTCCATGATCAATGATGGAAGATTCAAAGTGTTAAGGCCTATCTTAAGAGGGGCTTGTGATTGGAGTTTTAAGGGAAAAGCCAGGGCTCTGGGAGTCTCAGTGTACTAGTCTTAGCTACCTGTCCCAGTTCTTAATTAGAGACAAGGAGTAGGGAAGGGCAGAGAAGGGAACTTTAATCAATGTGATACATTAGTATTGAAGAGGGTCAGTGACAGATCTGTTTTCCAGGGACTGACAGGAACTTGTGATTGTACAGGAAAGGGAATGGAAGATGGGCATCAGAGGGCTGCACACTGGTTTTGGCATAGCTGACAGAGCAGGTGCTTGATCGGGCCAGTGGTTTGATGATCAACACTTCTGTGAGACGGTTCTAGAGATGTTGCTATTGCTGTCATTCCTTGAGGGGAGCAATCTGGTTCTGACATAATGAGTGTTCCTGCTTGAATCTCCATGCAGCCTCAGTTCCCATCATGGGGTACTAGCTGCCACTTGGTGGTGGTCTGTTCTTCAAGGTTCACAGCTGCTTCAGGGATAGCTTTGGTCCCTTGTTTATCAAGATTGGTTCTGCCATTCCTGGAATCCAGAGCAACTGTAGAAGAGAATAACTCATGAGGAAAGAAGTTAGAGGGAGAGTAGAGCCAGAGAAGGGCAAAACTGATTTTGTTAGGCCACTGAGTTCTCTAGTTTGTTCTGGTTAACTGGGGACTGGGAGAGGGAATAGACACATGAGTGGGCCTGGCACGTGGGTGGTAGTGAGGACCCAGCCCAGCCACAGGGAATGTTGACTGTGCTTGGTTAAATGGGAGACACTGATCAGATTATATTTAGCTACTGATTAATGTCACTTGAAACATGTCCCTTTTTTATGAGAGAATGAACAGTCTTCTGAGATCAAATTATGTCAATACATTGTAAAATTTTTTGAGGTATAATAGGTGCTTTTTTAGTTTTAAGCTTTTGCTACTGATC
>PVHP010001374.1:19413-31405 GCA_004024765.1 Zapus hudsonius
ATATATATATATATATATATATATATATATATATATATATATATATATATATATATATATATATATATATATTAAACTGTTTAAGAAATGAAGAGATTCTCCTTTAAGACTGAAGTATTAGTCTTATGTGCAGTGGCTTAGCATGATGTCCTCTGCCATGTGATGAACAGCCAGAAGGACCAGATGTGGCCCTGCAGTCCTGGGCATCACAGCCTCCTCAACTGTGAAAGATGAATGTTTTTTCTTTATAGATGAAAAATTACACATATATAGAATATATGTGAAATTTGAGTTACTTAGATATCTTAGTGTAATGATATGTATACACAGGCTGTGGCTCTTTGGGGAACTAATTAGGATGAAGATGAAACCATTAGGATGAGGTTCCCATGGTGACCTCATTAGTAGCTTTCTAAGAAGAGGAAGGGAGACTGAGCTGGTACTCTTGCTCTGTCTTGCCATGTGATGCCTCCTTCCAGGTTGTGGTGCAGCAGGACAACCCCACCAGGTGCCTATTCAATTCTACCCCATGTCCTTGTACTTCCCAGCTTCCAGAACTGTGACCCACATAAACATTTGGCTTGTATAAATCACTAGTCTCAAGCATTTTATTATAGCAACAGAAAATAACTCAAAACATGCATGCATAATTCATAAACAAGTTTTTTGTGCATTTGTTTGTTTGTTTGGGTCTCCCTCTAGCCCAGATTGACCTGGAATTCACTATGTAGTCTCAGGTTGGCCTCAAACTCACCTCTGCCTCCCCAGTGCTGGGATTAAAGGGATTAAATAAGTTTTATGTGCTGGGCTTATGTGATCATGGAGTAAATCCTTGACTATGAGTGTAGGATGTTTGCATCTTTAGGAATTACTTCAAACATGTTGGATGATGTGGTACAGAATACATGTTTCTATTCCCTGACTATAATCTAACCATTTATTTATTTGTGTGTGTGTGTGTGTATGTTCATGTGTGTGCATGCATGTGGAGACGAGAGGATGGTATCATTCCTCAAGCACCATCCACATTTTTGGAGACAGCTTTCTTGCTTACCTGGAACTTGCCTAATTAAACTAGACTGTCTGGACAATAAGCTTCAGGGTCCTCCTGTCCCCAGCTCCCTAACACTGTGATTATAGCCCATGCCACCATGCCCAGCATTTTTATATGGGTTCTGGTGATGAGACTCAGGTCCTCAACACAAGCACTTTACCAAATGAGCTCAGTTTGGCTTTTAAAATTTATAGTGACACTGTACTTCCAAGAATGGTAGGCTGCTAGCATATAAATAAATACTTTTCCTTCAGTTATTTGTTGTTGAATTAAAATAGTATGAATTATATGCATCCAAGAGCAAGGTAAAGATCTGATGCTAATATCCATCAATAGTCTATGAAAATCACTACATTAATGCTAGTGTGAGAATAACACTATCTTTACTATACAGTAATTGTACATAATACAGTCCAAAGGAACATAAGCAAACATAAAGAAACAGCAGGAAGTTATATGTGCATAATAACTGTAGAAATACTATACTAATAATTTCATATCTACCTCCTTTTACTATTGTCCAAGCTCAAAGTTCAAGTGTTGAGATTGTCCACTTAGAAACTGTAACACTAATCATTGTGTTAGCAGTTCATCTCTCTAGTAAGCTGTTACCACAATGGGCTGAGTTATTACTGAGGCTTCTGGTCAACAGCAGCTAAACTTTGGGGGGAGTCAAAAGTTATATGCAGGGCTCAGAGTCTGGGGAGATGGCTCTGTGGATAAAGTATTTACTGTAAAAGCATGAGAACCAAGCTTGGAACCTTAGTGCCCAAATTTAAAAAAAAAAAAAAAGTTGGATGCTGTGGTAGGCATTTGTAATCCCAGCCACAGCTTTGGGCAAGGAGAGGAGGCAGGTGCAGGAGAACCTACCAGTAACTCAGAGCCAGCTAGCCTGGCAAACAGAGCAGTCAACAATGAGAAACCCTGTCTCAAAGGAGGTGAAAAGCAAGAATATACACCCGAAATGGCATGTGTGCACCCATACTTGCACACATGAACACACACACAAATAAAAAGCAGTTCATGGTCCATCATACCTTGGGAAGAGTCGCAGCTCTTAGATGGAGGGAGCAGAGACTAATGGTGTGCAAAAAGCAATTACTGATCATTTTTATTGGGTTTTAGTTACATGGATGTGTTTCTTTTGAAGTAATTCACTGGAACTATGCACTTAATGTTACTGTTTTAATATGTGTCTATTGTATGTGTAGAAAGTTAAAACATTAGTCAGTGTGCCTGATGAGAAGGAATGTGAAGACAGGGAGTGGTAACCCATAAGATAAGGGAGCAGATCTTGTACGCCAAGCCACTACAAGGAGGTCTGGTAATATTTTAATGCAGTGAGGAGTCACTGGAGATCTTTGGCTTACTTTGCTGGGTTGAGGATGTACTGTGGCAGGAACAGAAGCAAGAGACACTGCCCATGTAAGATGATGGAGGCTTCACAAAGAGTTATATAATACAGAAAGTAGAAAGTGGCTCATTCTGACATATTTTGGAGTTAGAGATGTAAATACAGGGCCCTAAGTCAGGTTGTGGGGTAGGAGGAAACAAAGGTGATGCTGAGTGAGGTGAATCACATGGTGAGCTGAGCATATGGGTGAATGGTGATGGTGTTTACTGATATGGAGAAAATGAAGGGGAAAGCAAGTTTAAGGAGAAATCAGGAAATTAATTTTTTTCTAAATTTTCCTTTTGGTGCTGAGCTAATCCCCAGTTCAAGAGATGTATGAAGGTTGAGATACTTATCAGGCAGCCAGCTTGAAATGTTAAGTGGAGAGCTGAGTCTAGAGAAATTGAATAAGTAAGTCACTGATGCCCTGGATAGAGCTTGAGGTCCTGGGGCTGAAGGAGATCACCCAGGGAATGACAGGCAAGACAACATGCACACAGGACTCAGCTGAGAACTGTGATCAGATCCTACCTATATAATAAAGGATGTAATTTTTTTCTGTGTGTGGAATTCAGCTAACTGAAAAAGGAGGGGCAGTAGCTAGTGGTTAGAGTTGAGGCAGGGTAGATGAGTTGAGCCTGGGAGAACTGCTTTGCGAGGGAGGTGTCTTGAGACTAAGGCAGCTGAGTTCTGGGGCTCAGTAGAATGTTTAGAAGCTTCTAATTGAGCTTGGTGTGTGTGTGTGTGTGTGTGTGTGTGTGTGTGTGTGTGTGTGTGTGTGTGTGTGTGTGTGTTTTGAGGCAGCATCTCATTCTAGCCCAGGCTGACCTGGAACTCACTCTGTAGTTCCAGGCTGGCCTCAAACTCATAGTGATCCTCCTACCTCTACCTCTCAAATGCTGGATTAAAGGCGAGTGCCACCATGTCCAGCAAGAGCCTGACATTATTTAATACATGACAACATATTCTTGAGTAGTTACAAACTGTTACAGTATGACAGACAAAAGTGATACTAGAACACAAGGCAAAGTCTCCTAAAATAACATAGGAAGGTACTAATTTGGAAATTTCTTTTTTTTTAAGAATTGTAAGATTTCATTTTTGTATTAACATACATGGGCACGTTAATTTGGGCTAATATCAGTTGACTGTTGTCTACTGTCAGTTGACAATTTGTCTTCAAGTGTACTTCCTGTTTCAAGTATTTCCCTCATTCAAAAGATGACTGTTAAAATTTTCCTCATTAAACCTTGTATAGGAGAAAACTGGTGTTGCTAGTTTTGTTTAATGAAATAAAGTAAATGTTAAATATTCTTTTCAAAATTACTGAAATTTGCTAGAATGACTGGGTTGTGCTTTTTTGACTACTGGTGTCACTCAAAAGCAGCGCTCAGAGGTTCTGGAAGAATAGGTGTTCCCTGTGGCTGCATTGGTTCTGAAAGGAGAGACCAGAAGCACAACAGAATGGATGGAACCTCCATTAAAACACATCAGCTTCCATGCCAGGGATTGCCATATACCTTTGTCTAGTAAATTCATCTCAGATTGGGTAACTTAAGGCTTCCGTAAATCCCGAAACCAATTCCTGTGGAACATAAAGGTCATTTACTTGCTTTTGTACTGTTTGTGACTTAATGCATTAATTTTCACCACATATTTGCACCATTTTTTTTCTTATTTTCCTAGGGAGTTGGGGTCTCAGTTCACGGGAAATTTCGAGTGGCCACTGAAAGGACTCTTTTTGCAATGCCAGAAACAGCAATAGGTAAAAACTGGAAAATGTTTGTAATTACATTTTGAATCATCTTCTCTGGGTACATTTCTGATCCCATTATTGCTGAGGAAGTTATGGAATCTCATATGAGATACAACAGAGAAAGAAGTTTTAAAAAGCAAGTTAAGCTGGAGGAAACCTAAAAGTTTACATTAGTTCAATAATTATATCAAAACAAAAAAGCAAAAAATATTAAACTGGAGACATTGTAGTTAATCTTAGATGAGGTCTGATTAAGGGAAAATGTTTATATATAAAAGTTAGTTTGTAAATTTTTACAATAAATGCCTTCCAGTGTTATATTTGGCTTGTCTAGAAACTATTTCAATTGAGGGGAAATTGGCATCTTAATAAAATAGTGTCCTCCAACCTGTGAGCTAAGTATATTTTTCTATTTACTTAGTCCTTCAAAGTTGTAGTTTCAATGTGCAGGCCTTACATATAGCTTACTTTTTATATTTGTCCTATAGATGTACATTTATTTCTTGTTGCTTAGTATTGTAAATATTATTTTTAAAATCCTCCAGTTCTAATTGTTATCAGTATATAGAAACTTAAATGACTTCTTCCACAAAGAAGCAGCTCATTGCTAAGCTCAGTTTTTAGTATTCTTTTTTTGTAGATTTCACTTCATTTTCTAAATGCATAGTTATATTATTTACAAATAGGATCAGTTTTCCTTTTTTTTTTCCTGTATGCCTTTTATTTTTCTTGCTTTAATTAGTGGGTAGAAGAAGCAGCTAGAGTAGTCATTCTTCTCTGTTGCTGATCTTCAGAAAAAAGCAATCAGGCTTCACCACTTAAGTAGGATGTGAAGATGTGCATGCCTTTTATCCTAGCAAGAAAGTTTCTATTTCTGTATTGTTCAGAAATGGACTATGGATTCTGTCAAACGTTTTTCTTCTGTATCTATTGAGACAATCATATTTCTTTTTTACTCTTTTAGGTGTAAATGGTGACTTTCTTTGGTTTTTCAATATGAAGTTGCCCTACATTTGCTTACCTCACTCTAATATGATGTGTGATCCTTTTTATACGTTGTTTGGTTTTCTAAAATTTTATTTGTAATTTTTGCAGTTCTGTTAGTGCACAATAGGTCTTTAATTTTCCTGTAATGTATCTTTATATAAGTATGGAGGTGATGCTGGCTTCATTGTCTGGAAAAGTTTGTGTAGAATTAGTATCATTTTGTTTTATTTTCTAAATTCTTGGTAGAATCAATCAGTGAAGCCACCCTAGGGTGGTACTTTACTTCTTGAGAAGTTTTTTAGCTAGAAATCCAAAGTCTCTAGTAGCATTTCAGCTGGTCAATTTTATTTCCTCTTGTGCAAGCGTAGGTAGATTGGGTCTTTGAAAGAATGTGTGCAACTTATAAAGTTCTTTATCATAGTCTTCTAAATATATGTAAAATCTGTAGTGCTGTCAGGTTCATTCTTTTTTCTTTTTTTTTTAATCGATATTTTTATTGTGTTTTATTGTACTGTTTTAGTAAATATTACATTGGTATCCCCAATTCCCTCCTCCCTGTTCCCAGTCTACTGGGTATCCTCCTCAGTGGGCATATTGGATTGTTCCATGGGTTAGGAGGTTATGGATAGCACAAGAGGCAGCCAGGTTCCCCATCCCCTGTGTGTTGTTGCTGGGGGGGGGGGGCGATGTCTCTGGGAGTTCTCCCCTACCATGGCTCTTACAGCCTTTCGGCCCCCTCTTCCGCTTAGTTCCCTGAGTCATGGTGGGTGAGATTTGATACTGCTCTATTGTTGAGATCTTAGGGGCCTCTGTACTTCTGCTTTAGGTTGTGTTGGAAATCGTTGGTGTCTGTCAAGATGACTTATCCTGGTTTGACTGATTAGCTGTGCTGATAGAGCTCTTGCTATCCTGTCACTCTCTCAAGGGTTTCATTTGGGGCCTACATGAGAAGCCTGGGGTGGTTCATCTCTTGCCAGGATGTCAGCCCTACTCCTGTAGAGTTGGAATGACCTTGGCTCTCTCACCAACTTCTGAAAAATACAAACAAACAGGATCTCCATTAGAGGGTAAGGTAATATGGGTTAAATGCAACACACATTTCTAATTTGGAGAGATTCTATTGGGATTAGCCTTTCTGTAGTTCTCTAGTAATGGAAGTTTCTCCTTGGGGACCCAAGTTTTTTGACTGAGTCCCCATTCCAATTAAGGGCTCCTTGACACTGAGTGGATTTCTTGGCCAATTTGAAAGCTGTTGACTACCCCCCCCCCAACCAGGTTATGGCACCTCTATTGCCCAAGTGTTCACTTCTTGCCTCACTGATATATATATATATATATATATATATATATATATATATATATATATATATATATATATATATATATATATAGGTTATTCAAGGTAGAGTGTTGCTCTATCCCTGGCTGACATGGAATTCACCATGTAGTCTCAGGGTGGCCTCGCACCCACAGTGATCCTCCTACCTCTGCCTCCCAAGTGCTGGGATTAAAGGCATGTGCCGCCATGCCCAGCTTGGTTCTTTCATTCTTGATATTGGTGTTTTTTTTCTCCTCTAATTTTAGTTAGAGTTCATTAACTTTGTTTCTTTCAAGAGTCAGATTTTGATTTTCATTTATTTTCTTTTACTTTATTGATTTTTGCTCTAATATTTATTAGTTTCTTCTACTTTAGTTTTCTTTTCTCTTCATTCTAGTCTTCTTAGATAAAAGCTGAGTTCATTGGTTTGACACACCTAAGTATAGAATTCTGTGCTAATCTGATTTTTTATTTCATTACAGAGAGTTCCAGGCTTCTGATGGCTTGGTTATCATTTTTCTATATGCATTCAGTCAAAAATAAACTTCACATTTTGAATTTTGAACTTTTCCCAGCTAGTGATATGTGGTGTGATCCACTCGAGTGAGGCTGCAGCAGCGAAGGCAATAAGCTACAGCTGCCGGGCAGCCTCATGATCATGATAGGAGATAACTGGTGCTCCATGGTGCCGAGCTGCTAAGCAGTGTTGATGCTGTGGGCTGGGTGAAGTGTGTTGAATACATTTTGACACTGGGTTTATAGGATGTAACTTACTGTGAGTGAAGGAGCAACTGTGCTTTAAAGTGTTGCCACACTATCTTCTTGTGTATACTGTTCCCTATGAAAAAAACTATCCTCATCCTTCTCTCTATTCTGTATAAAAGGGCCATCTCATTTTCTCTGATCAGCTGCTTTGGGGTATTTGATTATGACATGTTAAACCTTTTCTTCATGTTTCTTGTAGGTGTATTTATTTAACCTCTTAAGTTCATAGTCTGAAATTTGGATTTTTTTAATAATTATTTCTTCAAATATTTTCTTTCACCCGTTTCCTTTTTAGTAACTTTATTTATAGGTAATTTTAGATACACTGTTGCTCTTTTATTTTATCTTTAAGAAAGTCTTGTTAAGTTAATCAGTATGGCCTTGAATCTACTTCTGTAGCCCAATCAGGTCTTGAACTCATGGTTGTCCAGTCTAGGAACAAATTAGGAGTCTCTAGTTGCTGAGATTGCAGGCCTGTGTGCCAAGCCTTGCTGCTTTGTTCATTTCTTATTATTTTATCTTTTTTCCCCCAGTTAATTTCTCTTTCTATATTTTTAGTCAAGTTCATTAACCTTTTCTTCTGAGAGTCTAATCTGCTCTTAGGTTTAACTAGAGATTTTTTTTATCTTATGCATTTATCTATAAATATGTTTTGAGTCTTTAAAATATATCTTTTATCTCTACTTAACATTTTAAACTTGAGCTAATTCTTACTTTGTATCAATTATGAGTTAATTCAAATTAATTTGTTCTTTCACTCTGAGTAGTAGTTTCTGATTTTTTCTTAGATTGCACATTATAAATTTGATTTTGTTGGGTTGGACACACTTTGATCCTTTGGCATTTTAGGTTTTGTTTTTGTTGTAGTGCAATACTGGGGCAACATCCTCCTGTGTCTTCTGGTGCGCTGATCATGACTTTTTCTAGTAGTGTTCATGGGAGTTTATCCTGTACTCAGCCCTCCTGTTCCCCAGTTCTGCTTTCAGGTAGTTTTCTCAAACCATTCTGCCCAGTCCTAAGCTGAGCACTGAACTGAGGCCTTGAGGCCTCCAGAGTTCGGCAGCCATCTCCTCCAGTAGTCTGTTCTGGGAATTGCATATCAATGCCTTGGTCTCTCTAGACTCAGCATCCTTTTCTCAAGGAGGGACTATTTGGAAAGGAAACTCTGAGGCATTAAGCTGGAGCTGTTGTACAAGCTCTTTCCTCCTTAGTGTCCAGTGTGTTGAAAACACTGCTGTTTTATTTTTTTAATATTTCATTTATTTATTTTCAAGCAGAGAGATGAGAGAGAGAGAGGGAGAGAGAGAGAGAGAGAGAGAGAGAGAGAGAGAGAGAGAGAGAGAGAGAGAGAGTGAACACCAGGGCCACCACCTTGTGGGTCTGGCTTATGTGGGTCCTGGGGAATTGAACCCAGGGCCTTAGGCACTGGAAGCAAGTGCCTTAACCGCTGAGCCATCTCTCCAGCCCACACTGCTGTTTTATATATTGTGTCTGTTTTTTCAGTTGGGTCAGGGAGGGGGTAAGTGTGATGCAGGGATAGCTCTAGAGTACTTAGCTTGTGCTCCTGGATCAAGGAGGCTGAGCAGGAGAGGCACTGTTGGTGGATGTGAATCCACAGTTGTGTTTTTGCTCTGTTCTTTGGAGATGCTTATTAGTCAGAGGGTAATGTCTAGAAGCAGAAAGTCATAGAGTTTTATTTTCAGAAAGAAAGGCAGAAGTGGATTCTGGACTATATTTGTCTGCTAGGTACCAAAACAAAATACCATAAACTGATTGGCTTAACATACGTTTATTTTTCAAAGTTCTGAAGGCTGAAAGCCCAAGCTCAAGATATCAGTGGTTTGCTTTCTCCTGAGGCTTCTCTTCTTAGCTTTTAGATGGCCACCTTCTTGCTGTGTCTTCACATGGCTTTTGCTCTATGTGTGTGCATCCCTGGTATCTACTTGTATCAGGACACTGGTTTTATTGGATTAGGGCCTCTCCCTGATTATCTTAGTTACATGGGGTCTGTTTCTAAATACTACTGTCACATCATCAGCTAGGACTTAAACATATGTGTTTGGGACACAGTTCAGTTCATAATATGAGTAATCAGCATAGAAATGTTATTCATAGCCATGGGAGATAAGCAAACCACACATAGGTATCAAACACAGGAAGGGCTACTGTGAAGAAACAATCATTGTGGAGGCCAGCTATGGTGCCTTGGAAAAGAAGGATTGTTTCAAGTTGGGAGGATGTTTCACATGGGCAGTTGCTGCCATGGTTCTGGGACTGGTAGAAAAGTAGAGTAGAACAAATGAAAGGAGATGAGAGTAGCTAGAATTTAGTGGGTGAATTGTAAGAGTTGTGAATGAAAACAGTGGTCAAAGGACTGGAAGACTTGGACTTTAACAGAAACAGCATCCACCAAAGGGTTTTATGAAACTTGGTGCATGATTTTGATCAGTGTACTTAAAAATACCACTCAGGCTGGGTATGGCTGCATATGTCTGAAGTCCCAGTATAAAGGAGGCTGAGGCAAGAGATCACAAGTTGAAGACCAGCCTGAACTACATAGGGAGACCCTGTTTCAAGACAAAGCAGAGCAATCACTATGGCTCTGGTGTATGGAGAGTCTTCACAGGTGGAATCAGCAATGTGCATCCTGTGGAGTTCAAGGAGACAGAGGCAGGTGTCCATTCCAGTGTACACTGGCTGATATCTGCACACAGTGGTGCTTCTGTGTACACAGCAGGTCAGTTGTCTATCCCAGTGTACACTGGCTGATATCTTCATTCATTGGTGCTTCTGTGTACACAGCAGGTCAGTTGTCTATCCCAGTGTACACTGGCTGATATCTTCACTCCGTGGCGCTTCTGTGTACACAGCAGGTCAGTTGTCCATTCCAGTGTACACTGGCTGATATCTGCACTCAGGGGCGCTTCTGTGTACACAGCAGGCCAGTTGTATATTCCAGTGTACGCTGGCTGATGTCTGCACTCAGGGGTGCTTCTGTGTACACAGTAGGTTGCTGTTCTTATTCTAGGAACTTTCTGTCATGTAGAACTGGAAAGAATTTGAGAACTTGTTTTCATCTCAACTTTGTTAAAGAATATCTTATGAATTATAAAACTAGAGGGTACAATTGTTTAAGGAGCTCTTAAAAGCATTAAAATGTATACTGGCATTTATTTGTATATATACTATTTTCAGTTGTTACCAATAGAATTTTGAAAATTATGGTTAAGAAAAGATTAAATGCAATGATTTTATTTTAATTTGCTTACTTAATAGCACTAATAGTTATTACATCTGTCTTTAAATATATTGGCTATTAAATATTGATCGAGTTTTGGGAATGACTTAAATGGAATTATAATTTTCCAAAATAACCCTTGGAATATATATATATATATATATATATATATATATATATATATATATATATATATATATATATATTCTTCTCTCTGTGTCATCTTAAAAGCAAATAGTTTTCCAATTTTTATCTGTTTTGGGGATTCTTAAGAAATAAATTAGTGATAAGGGAATTTAGATAGTTTTATTTAGTACTTTGAATATAGAAAACACTGTATCACCAAATATTTTACTGACTTCTATAGAATGATCTATATAGATTTTAAAATCCAAATTAAGTTAGCACAATTTACAGCAAATTTTTTTGCAATATTGGTTCATTATATAATACATAGTTTGATAACATCTGTTGTACAAATTCTAACTCCAGAGATAAATGGCTAAATGACTTAGAGGTTATACTCATCTTTTGAGTTATTGTTATTTTTGTTACATTTTATCACAGGACTATTCCCTGATGTAGGAGGAGGATATTTCTTGCCAAGACTTCAAGGAAAACTGGGCTACTTGCTTGCATTGACAGGATTCAGACTCAAAGGAAGAGATGTGTACCGAGCAGGAATTGCTACACACTTTGTAGATTCTGAAAAGGTAATTTGATGTTTGTTTTGTATGGGGGAAATACTCTGAATGGTTTAGGTTTTGGTAGATTTGGGAGTGAATGATGCATTTATTGCTTACAGCTGTATGACCTTACGAATTGTGCTTAAGCTTTCCTCCTCCTCCCCTCTTTTTTTTTTCTTTTTGTCTTCTTTGTTCTTTTGAGGTAAGCTCTCAACTATTTAGGCTAAGCTAGTCTTGAACTCATGACCATCTTGTTTTTACCTTCCCAGCTCAGTGCATCACTGTGCCCAGCAAGGTGGAGATGATGATATTGAGATTTGGGGCTTATACTGTATAATGAATGATTAGTGTTAAAAAAATACCTACTTTAAAAAAGCCTCATTATAAAATATAAATTCATCTATAAAAGATAGGCTTTTTTCTTGAAACAGGATCTTGGGTAACCTAGGCTGGCCTAGAACTTGCTATGTGGCCAACGATGACCTTTAACTCCTGTTCCTCTTGCCTCTACCTCCCAAGTGCTGAGATTACAAGTGTGTGCCACCATGCCTGGCAAGATGGACTTTGATAAAAACATCTTTGAAGGATTCTATTGGTCTTGAGTTTTTCTGGTTTATATGTCTTGATACTTTTCTAAACCATGTCTGCTAAGGATACATGCTCCTTTGTCATCGTCTTTTTGATTTTTAATAGTCTGCCCAGTTTTCTTACACAAGATAACATGTTGACAACAAGTTTACATTAGCCATCCCGAGTTTAAATCCAAACTTGTATTTAGCCTTTTTGGCTTTGTGT
>PVHP010001374.1:31505-46461 GCA_004024765.1 Zapus hudsonius
CTCTCTCTCTCTCTCTCTCTCTCTCTCTCTCTCTCTCTCTCTCTCTCTCTCTCTCTCTCTTTGGTGCCATGGAATGAAGCTTGCTTCCCAGGAAACATGTGGTCTTCACATGAATATCCAATTTTGGAAAGGGCGTTTTAGGAGAGGAAAAGAATGTCATAAACATAAAATTAGAAAATGTACATTACCTTAGCCCAATAACTGACATATGGTAAGCTCATTTGTTTTGAGACGGTTTCATTAAATAGTCTCAGCTGGCCTTGAGCTTGGGGTCCTCCTATCTCAGGTTCCCAAGTGCTGGCTTGGATTGCAGGCTTGTGTCATCACTCCCAACTAAATAGGATTTTTTTAAAATTTTTGTTTGTGGGCACATATGTGTGTGCATGGGCCTGTCCAGGTCTCTTACTGCTGTAAGCAGTGCCTGTCCTGTTTTATGTGGGTTCTGGAGAATTGAACTCCAGCAGGCAGGCTTTCCAAACAAGCACCTTTATCCACTAAGCCACCTCTTCAGCCCAAATTAATAATGTTTTTACCACAGAATTTGTGTGAGTGTGTGTGTGTGTGTTTAGAAGTGACCATATTTTTCATCTGTAGCCTTATACAGGGGCTGAGGAGATGGTTCAGTTAGAAGCATGGGGACCTGAGCTCACAAGAAGCAGGAGCTGTAAGGAAGGCCTAGACTCTTTGTTCCTACAGGTTTCAGTTAGACTGGCCTTAAGGTGTGTTTTGTCTGGAAAGGGCATCCCAAATAAAATAAGCATCTTAAATGTCCTGAAAGGACCACAAAACATTAGCTGTTGTTGGGAAGCAGTAGAAATCCCCTGTGGCTACAGAATAGGATTAGACAAGTGCCCTGGAAGAGGGTGTACTAGGGGAGGGTGCCCAGGAGGAGGGTGCACTAGAGGGAGGGCATGCTAGAGGAGGGTGCGCTGGAGGAGGGTACAGTGCACTACAGAAGCCTTTGTGTTGTACAACAGTTTCACTTAAAATGAAGTTAAAATAAAATTGATAACAGGATGAGGGAATCTCGGCTTGCACACATCCATGGGCTTATTAGACGCTGCCATCTGCGTCCTGTCCTGGCCAGCGCTTTCTGCGTGGGAATGTGTGCTCACCTGAGGCCCAGTGGCACAGCCAGCGGAAGCAGGTATCGCAACCAAAACAAGGGTTCTAAAAGAAGAGCTTTTTCTAAAAAAGTCACTTTCTGTATTCCTGTGGGTTTCAAAACTGCTTTTCTTTTGTTCTTTTTCCTTCAGTTAAGCATGTTGGAGGAAGATCTGATAGCTTTGAAGACTCCCTCAGAACAAAGTATTACAGGCATCCTAGAAACCTATCATGCAAAGGTAATCTTGTCAATGATGGGGTCTTAATTCAAGGGCAAAACAAAGTGATTCAGCAGTTAGCAATTGGTAACTTCAATGGCTCAAGGACTCAGAATTGTACTGGGGACTATTTGCTTTAAAGTGGGATGGGAGGAACAGTGCTTCAAGATTGTTAGACTAGCCACCTGATATGGTGAGTCTACTGTGCAACTAAACACCTGTCTCACAACTTCAGTGCTTGGCCTTGTGAAGAGCCCTTGCAAGGGCTTTTCCAATGTACATTTCTATAACAGAAGTTCAGTGTTCACACTATTTGTGGATCTGCTAAAGTAAAACTCTAGGATGTGTCTTTAATAACAAAATGTATTACGGTATTCAGTTCCTTATGTTATACAACTTAAGTGTTCTTATAAGAGCCCTGAAATCTATAAAAAGACCACACAAATGTAAATTACATGCTTCTTCCTAAATTCCCACTAAAATTTACATAGTAGTGAAATGAATTCACTAACTTCTTTTCTTTAATGGAAGAGGAGACAAAAGCAGACATGAGATGTCAACATTGTTATTGGTTTTCATTGAGATATTATGGCCTGTGGAAAACTATAGAGACATGGCAGGATATAAAATTAGACAAGTTTTATTTTAGAGAAAAAGCAAAGCAACAAGATCTCCAATTGGGAGGTCTCCTGAGTGGGTACCCACATGGTGACTTCCATTGGGTTCCTTATAACTTTGAGTATGTAAATTAGGCATCAAGTTGGGATAGATTAAGTTGGTTACTTTGAGTGCATGTTGAGGGTAGTTGATTTTTGCCTGCTGGAAAATGACCCCAAAAGGTTCCAAGAAGAGGAAGAACCAGGAAATAAAGGAGAGGCCTCCTCTGATCACCATCTTGATGAGTCAGGTTTAGGTTCAGACTGGAATTGCCTTTAGTCTTGCTGGGGCAGGTTAATATCTGTTATTTGGCCTGTGTCCCTAGCTAATTACCTACCAAAGAAAATCACCTTCCTCCTAATCTGAAGTGGAAGGTGCTAACTTAGACATGAGAATGTTGAAATCATCTTTCAGTGAAGAAAGCCAGTATAAAGCAAGCTGATACCTGCTGTAGAACCTTTAAAAAGAATCAGGAACCTCTAAAGACTGGGGTGTGGTGGGCAGAGGGGATGTGTCACAGTAGTAGTGTCTGCCTAGCATGTTCAAAGGTCTGTCCCTAGCACTACAAAAAAGAAAAAAGAGAAGGTTGGAGTATGGGATGAGGCAGAAGAATAGAGGTTATTCCCTAAAAGTTTTTATAAACAGTTAGATGTCCTGAAGTGCAGCAGGTCAGCCAAGGCAGGGCTAAGGGAGGAGCTGTACAGATAGAGGAGCATACTAAGTGGGAAGACCTGTAGCCCCTTTGAGCAACAGCTTGCAGAGCCAATGTATATGCATCCACTTGAGTAAAACAGTGGAAGAAACCCTTAATGGCACATCCTGGTATTTGCCTGATCATATAATGAATCAGATGATTGATAACTGTGATTGGCATTACATATAATTTATTAAAGATAAGTGATTAACGAGAACCACACAGAGTACAAAATCATAAGTATAGGGAGGGAGAGACAAAGCCTACAGCATGCAGGCTTGTAAAAAATAGTTTTGATGGGAGTTCATTGTAAATAAGCTATACAGTGGGGCTGACTGGATGCCCACTTTATAGTAATAGTAGTAAAAATACTGTATCCAAAACAAACAGGGCTCACATAGCCCTATTGTTCTTTGCTGTGACTGCCTCACCTACGGATATGATCTGTGCTCTGCAGTTAACAATGACCTTGGTAAACTGGGACTTGCTTCTAGAAAGAACCTGGATTGTGAGGGAATACAACATTGTGCCATGTGCAAAGAGATTAACTGGAAATATAAACATGAGAGGACTGACTTTTTGTTGAGAGTTAAAACAACCATAATAGCCTCATTTCTGTGGTTGTCCAGCACTTGTGAGCTCCTCCTGAGGTAGTTCTCTCTCCCTGAGGTAGAGCTGAGGGAAGTGCAGTTAGGGTTTTCAGATGGAAATTTGGCAGGATAGCCTTCTAGGTCTCAGGTCCTAGGTCCCTTATCCTTGGAACAACAGATACATCTCCATGATAATGTGTCCTATTTAATGTGTCCTCAAAAATGCAAGAGTATGCTGCCCTAGTATAGAGTCTGAATTTTGAGCATATGGTGATAGTTATTTATAAAACTGTTAGATATCATTTGTCTGAAAGTGATTAGTTCTCCTCTGTCACAGGCATATCATTAAACTTGATGAAAAATTTAAATATTTTAAATTTGATATTTGAGTTACTTCAAATTATTTCTTTTCTAACAGTCCAAGGTTGATCAAGACAAGCCTTTTATACTTGAGGAACACATGGACAAAATAAACAGGTACTTAACAAAGAGATCCCAGTCGATCATGTCTTTGTTCCTTTGGAGGGCATATTGAATTTAATGGCCTAGCATTATAATTGCATTTGATACAGCAACACACTCTGAGACCAGACAGCGTAATACTTTTATTTTCATTTACCTTTGCAAGTAACTTCTTGCCTATTCTTTCAAGGGTAAGTGATCATTATACTTCAGTGACCTACCATGCAAATTCAATTTAATGCACTATATCTCCATTTAAAGTTGGAAGAGAAACTGGAAAATAAAAATTAAATTAATTTATCCTTTATCTTCTCCAAGTCATCTTCTCTGAAAGTCTTATTAAGCCAGTCAGCAGAAGGACTTATTCCGTGATTTGAGAAGCTGGCAGGGTGGCCAAGAAAGACCAGGAGAAGTGAGTGGGAAATCATGCATTTGTCCCTTCATTTTCCGAGCATCAGGTTTTCATAGTAGAGATACTTATTTGAATACAGATGTCATCAATTCAGGAAAGCAAAGCAAAGAGATTTTGGTTTCATTTTGTACTAGTGATAATAGATTGCAAACTCTCTTATCTGGGAAAGTATTGTTCACTTTTAAATAGCTTGAGAAGTCTTCAATGTAGAAATAGGGCTTGGGGGAAGCCGCTGTTCTTGGGAATAGGACTCACTTGCACAGTAGTGAGAGCATGCTTCCTTTCACAGGTGTTTTTCAGCCAACACCGTGGAACAGATTATTGAAAACTTGCGGCAAGATGGTTCACCTTTTGCCCTGGAGCAGGTGAAGGTAGTAACATGGATCCTTTCTGTACTGTGGGACATCTCAGGAAAAGAAAATCTCTTTGAGAGGTGTCATTCCTCCTTGATGGGGCATAATAAGCCTCGGAAAGCACTCAGCCTTGATCTAAACCTAAGTGCCGTGTCTACCTGCTGGCTGCTGAGGCCAACTGTAGCTTGTTTCATTTGAATGTACAGAGAAAGTCTTTGGTGGCTTTGAATTTCTTAGTAGTTCCTCTTGTCCTGTGGGAGTAGCTTTAAGGCACATTGTCATTAGAAGGTTTGAGTCACTGAAAAATAGTCACCTAATTATATATTGCAATGGCGATTTAACCTATAAATTCTGCTTTATATGCAATGTGGCCTTTTTTTTAAGTCAGGGGTTTAATGAAAAAGTGATCTTATTTAAAACTAGCGACCTGTTATCAATTGTCATAGCTGAGTATTAGTAACCTCAGAGTCAGGGATACTTTTTTAATTTCTACAACATAATAGCCCAAGAAAAGCCATTTTGTAGAACTTCACGCTGGAGCTTGGCATTCTTGGTCCTATCATAGGATTGTGAAACTTGAAGGATGTCAGAATTTTGGACAGAGGAAAGGCAAAGTGTATGTTTCCCTATACCTTATACAAGGTGTTTGACCTGTCTGTATCTGATAATGTTTTGCTGCGTATTGTCCCAGCACTACAGTTTTTAGGGAGAACATTGGCAACTTTTATTTACTTTCTTCTTATTTTCTTTACTGTCTTCAATTTTACCATACTGAATTAGTGACACTTTTTTTTTTTTTTGGCTATTTTCAAAGCTTTCTTCCCCCTAAAGAAAAGAAAAAGCCTTCCCTTGACCAGAAAAAGGTCAAGCTACCATTCTAACTTTGTCTTCCCTTTTGCCAGCAAAAGAACAGGCAAGTTTTGGTCACATCTATTGATTACCTAACATGGCATACTTTCTTCATTTTTCTTTTGGACTTCTCTTTGACATTCCTAACCTCTACAGCTTCGGTCAGTAGAAGGAGGTGGGTTTTAGAGTTAGCAGTCTTGGGTTGGATTCCAGCTCCTTTTTTGTCCTGTGTGACCTTGGACCAATTCCTCTCAGGGGTTGGTGTCCTCATCTGTGAAATGGACCTGCCAGCCTTCCTGTCCAGAATTGTGATTAATTAAAGTATGTCCCTGAGAGTTGAAGGACATGTGCATCAAATGTTCCTTCCTGCCTCAGTTTTGCTGAGTTCCTGACACATTGCTTTGCCTGTTACTGCATTACCATTCTTGAGTGACTGGTGGTGTCATCCCCACTTTACAAATAAGGAAAGTTGTCTTTAGCCCAGAGCTCTCTGATCCTAAGTCTCTGCTAAGTTTCCAGCACTCTAAGAGGTGCTAGAAGCTGTAAGGGCCTTGAATTGTCAATTACCAGGTTCTTCTAAGCATGTTGTATGAAAATATCTTTCAACAGTTAATATTTTATGAAATGACTAATTGAGCAGAGCTTTTTGAATGACAGTTTCCATTTTTTTCACATGTGTGACAAGCATAAGTAAATGGGACTTTAAGTGGCTTTTCTTAATAAATCAGTTGGTAACCAACTGAGAAAGTTAACAAAGGACAGAATTTTTATTTTGTTTATAAAGTCCAGATGGAACTAAGACCTGGAAACTGTTAAGCACTAACTTATAATGGTAGTGATGAGGAATAAGTGTTGGCTTACATAACACAATGCTATAGGTAAGACAACTGTAACCTTCTTGACTTTGGAGAGTGTATTGTCCTTTCAACACACCTTTTAGCATTGCTACATTCATCCAAGTATTTGCCTGAGATAATAGAGGTGTTCTTCCACTAAAGAAAACTAGTGAGTTTGTCAGCAGAATGGGCCCGTTGTGTGCTTGCTGCCTGGAGGTGTCCTCACCCTTATGGCTGTCAACCAGAGAGATGAGAACCTGGAGCAGTACTGCTCTCAGGGCCAGCCCATGGCCTGCACTCAGGAAGGACTTTCCTTCAAGAAGCAGTTTCATAAAGGCGGCCCTTTCTCCAGCAGTACTGTGGCTGTAGGTAGGCTACTGAGCTTTCCTCAATTCTTCCTGTCTAGTAGGTATCTGTAGAAGCAAGTGCTAGGTAAGATACCATCACTCTGTCTGTTCTTGAATGTGTGCGGCCAGAATTGAGGATACCACAAAGGACATAGAATCTTGAAGTGGGAAGACTTGGAACTCATAATAAGCTTTAAACCTTTGAGACAGTCAGTGAGCAGTCAGCCCGCACTCTGCATGTTGTGGTTGTAAAGGAGAGTGAAGGCTTACAGCAGGCCTCTCTTATCAGCATCTTTAAAGAGCATCTTTAAATTCAAAACACGTCACATGCATAGCATTGTACCTAATAGTCAGATATATAATTCTTACTTTTTAAACATTTAAATATTATAGATTACCTCATAGTAAGTAACATGAATTATTTTTTTCTTTACTTTCCAAGTGTCTTCTGTGAATCTTACTGGTTCATAACATGTGTGTTAATTTATTCATATGTAATCACTGCTTACTAAGCTAGTTGAGATCATAATTTTTGCCAGACAAACTCCAAATGTAGGTTTATTTTATTAAAATATATGAACAGAATTTATGCCATTCATGAAATTATCTGTTTTATTTTTGTTATAGATTAGCAAACTTTCATTTGGTGCATTGGCAGGATCAGACTGTAGTGTAATTTTTTAACAAATCATTGACATGTGCCTTACATAAAAATTCAGATAAGACAACAAAGACCTAATTGGATAACAACTAATTTTTGTTCTCAAAAGGTAATTAATAAAATGTCACCAACATCACTGAAGATTACTCTAAGGCAACTTAAGGAAGGCTCTTCAAAGACATTGCAGGAAGTACTAACAATGGAATATCGGCTTAGTCAAGCATGTATGGTAAGACACATTTTAAAGAGTATTGTTGTTTTCTAATTAGGAAAGTATTACATGTTCATTGGAGAATATGCAATATACAGAATAGAACAAGCAAAATTAAAATTACCTGTAAGTCTATTTTATGAAAACAAACAGGTCAGTTCACTTTCAGTGTATGGGAGTATTTCTGTATAGATTATTAAATTCTGTGGAATTCAAAATAGATATGAATCATCTTCTGGGCATGACCTCTGACTGTGGGCAAGAACACTAAGTTCTTTCATTGGTAAAATGAGGACTGTTATCATAAGCTTGTGTATGCACATAAAACAAATACACAAATGGGAATTATTAGTCTGGTGCTTGTTTTAATTGATAGGTCAGCATTCATGAGACCATTGTAAATGTGAGTAGGCAATAATTACAGGGAATGTAATTGCATGAAACATTTCAGTTTCATGGGCATTTCTTCTTCCATATGATAAACTTTTATCCATGTTTCCCCCATTAGCTGTGACACACTCTAGAAAGATGGGTACCATTTTTACAGAGAAAACTGCAGGGAAGAGGTTTTGTGCAGCCAATGCATGGCAGAATGAGGATGACCTTTTGGCCAGAAGCCTGTGTACCTCACAGAGACCAAGTTTCTCATTGTATTTTTATTGCATGTTCTAGGTTAATTTGCCTCCCTCCTTCTCACTCACCCAGGATGTGTGATTATGTGGAAGGCACTGAATTACTGTTAAATAAGAAGACACAATCCTTTATTTTCATGGGCTTTAGTCTATTGAGTCTATAAAACAACTAAACAAAATAATTACAAATCATATCCAGTGCTCTAAAAGACACATGTGTATGGCAGTAAAATACAATGCCTCGAAGAGAGGAGGGAGCAGTGGTTGGGTTAAGGAAATGTGCTTCAAGGGATCAAGGAAGCTATCCAAGGCTACCTCATCTACCACCCGAATCATGGGAATGAAGGTCTTTTAGTCCCTTGCTTTTTAAGCTGGACACAATTTGACTGCATTTTATTAAACTCACCTTAAGAAGTTAATCATTGCTTCTGAGTGGAGATGGGGCAAGAGGGGTTCAGGAGTGGATGTAGAGATCTGGGTATGGAATGGTGGTGGTTGAGAATAGTGAGGTGACAATAGAGGGGAGAAATTGGATGTGAGAGAAGTGCAGGGGTTGGAGCTGACAGAACATGGGCGTGGATATTAGAAAAGGTGAGTGTATGGTTGGAACTTAGTAAGGTTTAGAGATTTAAATCTGAAGAATAAGTAGCATCCCTATAAAATTTGGTTGGAAGCTTAGTCAAATAAATGTGTTACCAAGCATGGGATACCAAGGTTTACCAAAATCCTTCCCCAGTGGAACTTAATGGACTGTTAATAAGATATGCATCATTAACATAAATAAACATGCATTTATTATGTAAAATATTAAGGAGATGGCTAGAAAGATGACACAGTGGTCAAGGTGCTTGCCTACAAAGCCTAATGACCTGGGTTTGATTTCCCAGTACCCATGTAAAGCCAGATGCACAAAGTGGCACATGCATCTGAAGTTCATTTGTAGCAGCTCAAGGCCCTGGCATGTCCATTCTCTCTGTATATCTCTCTGCTTGCAAATAAATAAATAATATTAGAAAAATAAAAATATTTAGAAAAGGCCAGGAAGGAAGATATGGCATACAGAGTAATAGTGAATTAATTGCAGACACGATGGCTAGGGAAGATCTCAGTGAGATGTTCTTTGAGTGTAGACCTAAAAACAGGGAAGACGTGTCTGCAGGAAGAGCATTCCACACAGAGGGAACTGCAAGTACACAGATCTGTGCAAGGGTGCCTCTGCTTATGCCTGGGATGGCTGAGGACTTGTGGGAAGCAGGGCGAGGCAAGGGAGAGGTGAAGTTGGAGGGGACTGTGTGTGGGGAAGGGCTTTTGGAGCAGAGGGCCTTGCAGTTCTGAGACTCTAAGCACCCTGGAGTGGCATGGGAAAGCCTCAGGTGGTTTAGAGCAGAAGAGTGCCATGATCTTATAGCTGCGCATGTGGCTGACATGCTGAGCACTGAAGGGGTGAGGTCATATGTGCACCACACCAGGAGCCCAGGTCTGAATGCTTCTGAGGTGAAGTGAAGTATAGCAGAAAGAGGAGAACAAAGGGACAGAAAGGTAGAACCTGAACATGAAGTCACAAAAGCAAGAGAACGATTTTGGTCTGGTGTAGTTTGGTGATCAGCACCTGCCTTGCATGGGAGGTCCCGGGCTTGAACCTTACACTGCAATGTGCATATTTGAAGAAGAGAGTGGAGAGTGACTGGCAAACAGGGTCAGATTCTGCCAACCTGTCTGGCAGATGTTGAATTTGGTGATTGGCAAGCTATCGGAGTGGAGGGGCAGAAGTTAGCGTGCCCTGAGTTGGAGAGAAAGTGGAGTAGATGAGGTGTGAAGAAATGGAGACCATGTATGTATACAATCTCTTCTGCAAACAAAAATAGGTGGAATCTGGACTGAAAGGTTTGTTTTGTAAGATGGGAGATACCAAAACAAGTTTGTAAATGCCTAGGGATGATCCAGGATAGAACAAAGATCACATTGGTACGAATTATAGCTAACATTTACTGATCATGCAGTATCTGTCGATACTACTGGGACACGGTTTAAAATCATCTGCATGGCCATTCATGTAATGTAATGATGCAGTCACTATGTAGCAGAACCAGGATGTGACCCAGGTGTCTGAAATGCATGCACTCTGCCACTCACTCATGTCAGCCCAGTGAGGATGCCAGGAGGAAAGGATGGGAAGCCCTTCTCAAGCAGAGCCACAGGGAGGAGGGCACAGTGGATGTGAGTTCAGGTGCAGGGAGGACTATCGGGAAAGGAGAGACATGCAGGAGAAGGCAGGTGTGGCTGGCTGCAGTTGGCTGTATATATCTAGTAATAAGAACATAGTATTCATGTCAGAGATATGTGGGAATTTTGTTCAGGGTGTTCCCCCAGATTTATGCACCCCAAGTTTTGGGTTCTTTCCTAATCTTTAATGAATAATAATAAAGACGGAACCAAGAAGGACAAATTATGAATTATTGAGTTTAGTTGAGGAGAAATCACCATTTGTGGGGATTATTTAAAGGGAGTTGGGACTTGGAAAGGAAGACTGCAACATTTCCATGTGGAAACATTTCAGAAAAGTGGAAGTTAGGGAGAAACTGGGGCTTAGAAAGTGAAGTTCAAACAGGGCTGCAAACATGTGGAAAGCTTCAACGGAAGATTTAGAGGAGCTGTGAACATGTGAGAGCACCCATGTGGCCAATCCTGAGTGGGAATCCACACATAGTAAGTTCAGAGACTGAAACAGATAGAGTGGGGAGATTAAGATTTGAGAGGAGAGCATACTTGGCATAGGCTGCATGCTTTCTCAAGGGGGGAAATGGGGAGAGGGGAAGGGGGAGCCACATGGCAGATCCTGAATGTGAATCCATACATGGTAAATTAGAGAATATCAGACAGATAGAGCGGAGAGACTAGAATTAAAGAGACATTAAATGACAGGGTTAGGTCCCCCTTCCCCACCTAGCCAGGTGGTTTGAGTAGGGCTGGGAACCCAAGACTCACGTGGGGGAAGTTTAGGCCACACCAGATGCAGATGAAAGAATCTCAGGAAATGGAGATCTCAGGAGGAAAGAGAGAGAGAGAGAGAGAGAGAGAGAGAGAGAGAGAGAGGCCCACCAGGCTGCCACCTTTAAAGGGTTTAGTTCAAGTATGTGGGGAAGGATCTGATTTGTTATTTGATCTGGAGGATGGATCATAGTCTCCCCAGTAAATGGGTGGGGCTGAGATTGTAGCATGTTGGACTGTGGACAGCAGGGGGCATCATAGATCAATGTCAGGCACTGTAGATCAACAGGTAGATCAATGTCAGTTCTAATCCAAGTTAGGAATGTTCATTTTTGTGCCAAGATGAGAAATCAGGTGTTTGGCATCTTCTGGTTTCCTCTGGATCTCTATCCCTGGCTGAAACCTGCCTAGCTTTCTCCTATTCTGTCTCAAGGACTTCTCTTTTGTTAATGAAGGAGGTTTGGTCATCCTCTGATAATACCACAAAAGCAGAGTGTGCTTGCATGGGATAGAGGTTGAGAAAGCAAAAATCAATTAACATAATTTCTTTGGAAAGTTGGGGGAGCAATCACAGATTGTGGGCAGTTTTCTGTGCTTATATGATCATAAATTATGAACTTTAAGTGAAACTAGTCACATTTCTATTGCAAGGTTCAGCTTGCAAAGGTAGTATAAAAGGTTTGAGGAAGATGAAGACATTTTCCAGGGCATGTGGCCATGTGAGTGGCCTGGGGAGGTTGGGCTGGAAGAGGTGGTGGAGACCAGCACAGGTAAAGAGTCGCAGGATCGGTGGACCTCAGAGAAGCAAAGATGGGCCTCATTGGACATACTGACCATTAAGGTGGAGAAGTGTTGATTAGAAAGTGGGTTATCCAGGGTGGTCCAGGCTCAAGTGTTGTTGTCAGGTTGTGGGCATGGGAGTGAAGGCTGAGGATGCCCAGAAGTCACCCATTTAATCTTATCTTTCAGGAAGGTCATGACTTCCAGGAAGGCGTTAGAGCTAGTAAGTAACAAATGTATTCCTTCTTGACTGTCTGGGTAGAGGGCTTGTGAACTTTCAGTGTTAAAATGGCAATTGTTTTAGTGAAAACTAAACTTTCATAAAGATTGTGTGTGTGTGTGTGTGTGTGTGTGTGTGTGTGTGTGTGTTTTAAGCATAACCATCAGGAATATACCAGATCAGCCTTCAGAACTAATATTCTTGAAGCTCACATAACTCTTCCCTGTTCTCTGCTGCATATATCATTGGTAAACCTGCTCCTACCACCACATGGCTGCCTCTGCCTCTGCCTCACATGTTTGTAAATGCACCCTGCTGCTGAGGCCTGTGGAAAGTGCATTCATTCTTGACCAAAATGTCCTCAACTCTTTTTCCCTTCCTCCTTTCCTTTGTACTGGTCTGGTACAATTGGATAGTGGTCAGACTCTACCATCCACTCCTTGTCTATACCTAAGTAGTTAACCATCACTGGGAAAAGAGAGTGTGACATTATGCTTTCCAGTTTTGCTTCTCATCCCCAAAGGTAGCACTACAAAAGTAGATTAGAAAAGGCATGGGATTTTGTTTTCTCTAGCAAACTTGCAACAGTTCATTTTTATGTATAGCTTATCTGTATAAAGAGCCATTACTTGTACAAAATGAACAGCTTTCTTTTTTATTTTTTCAAATAAGTAGTTTTCTTATTGTGTCTATTTAGGTGGTATGGTTGGTAGTAGAGCATCATTGGGTTTGAACCCAGGGTCTTGAATGTTTGCAAGGCAAGTGTTCTACCACTGAGCTATACCTTAACCCTTGGCTTTTTGAGACAGTCTTTATGTAGCCCAGGCTGGTCTTGAAGTCAGTTTTGCCTCTCAAGTGCTAGGATTCCAGGTGTGATCCATGCCTGGCTAATTTCTATGTATTATTAGTCACTTTAATCTAGAACCATCTGTGTGTGGATGTGTGTTTGTGTGTGTGGAGCTGGAGATGGGACTCGGGGTCTTGTGCTTGCTGGGAAAGCACTCTACTATTCAACCACACCTGCCCCACACACAACCTTGGAAAGACTATTATCTGAGTAAGCGGCTATATTTTCTGTGCTCTAAGATTTAATAAATACCAATTGCTGCTGTAGAGTCCTCTTAATTTCCAGCATGGGATAAAATCAGAACTAATCCAAGGTTCAGATCCCTTATTAAGCATTGTAGTCAGTTTCCATGTTGCTGGGATGAATCTCCAAACCACAGTTTAGGGGAGTAAGGGACTTATTTTAAGCTTACAGATCCATGGGGAAGTTCCATCAGTGGTGGAAGAAACTGCCTCCATACATCCAAGTAGAGAGAAACAACAAAACAGCCCAAACCAAAAGCAGAAAGCATAAAGAGGCAGCAAGCAGCAGGGACCTGGGCAGAGCTCAGACTGCTCTGCACACCTTTGGGCTGGAAATCAGATCCACCCCAAAACACACCTTAGGGCTGGACCTCAGGATCTGCCCCCAATGTCACCTCCTTCTGCCAGGAGGCTGGAGACAAGCTTTAATAAAACTCCTGAGTCTATGGGGGACATCAATTGAAACTACCATAGCAAGACACATGGGGTTGAGTTCGAACAGATGGTTCTGCTTATAGAAAGAAGGGGAATATGATGCATTTCCCACCATTCCTGCAGATTCTTGCTGCTTACAGCTCAGATCCTCAACCTCTAATTGTAGGAGGACCCCTGTCTTATTTGGGCTTTGTGGCTAAAGTATTCCTTCTATGTCATGACAGCCGTATTTTCAAAAAGAAGTTGTTCTTTTTAAATATTAATTTTAGGTAAACATTTTCAGTTACTTTAAGAAAAGGAGAGTTGATGTCAAGCATCAGAGTGCTGAGTCATAAAGCAAGGGCTTATTAAGCTGCTTTTACTTTTAAATTGAAATTTTATTATAAGATGAAGTTTCAATATGTCACCTATGCTGGCTTCAAATTTTTGATCCTTCTGCCTCAGCTCCTGAGTACTGGGTTTACAGGAGTATAATACTATGCCTGGCTCCAGCTCCAATTTTTAATGAGAGAAAGTGTGTTGCCTCCACTTTAAGAATAGCCTCTTTATTCAGAAAGTAACATCTGTTTTAGGTAAAACTGTTTAGTAGTCTTGGTACAATTTGCTAACTATAAAAAGATGTCAGCAAATTAGGGAGAGGGTTGTTAAAACATTCATACTCCTAATATCCAGAGTGAAGTTCTTGTTATGGAGGATAAAATGATCTCTGGTAGCAGAGCTCAGGTGCTGCCATGTGGTGTTCTCCTAAGGGCCTGCAGGGACAGACTTGTCATCCTGCAAGAAAAGAACACAGATTTGATTAGTGCTCCTTCTTAGTGTCCTTCAGAGGAATCCCAAGGAAGTAGATAGTGTAGACCAGAAGGCTTAAAGGGGAGGGCTTAGTTCTTTGTTCATGCTGGCTATGGAGTATAAGCTCTCAAGGTGTAGGGATCAGAACACCAGTGTATGCTGTCCCCACTGATCTGGTCTCTGGATCTCATAAGCAACCTTAAAATCCCATAGGATTGGTGAGATGGCTCAGTAGATAAAATGCTTGTCCAGCAAGTGTGAGTACCCAAGTTCAGAACCCTAGTACCCATATCAAAACCCAGATTCTGTGGCAGACATTTGTGATCCTATGGGTGAGAAGGAAGGCAGAGACAGGAGAATCCACCAGAAGCTCACAGACCAGCTAGCTTGGTGAAAAATAGCAGCCAACAAGGTAGAACTCTGCCTCAAAGGAGTAGAAGGGGGCTAGAGAGATGGCTTAGTGGTTAAGGCATTTGCCTGCAAAGCAGAAGGACCTGAGTTCGTTCCCCAGGACCCATGTAAAGCCAGAAGCACAAAATAACACATGTGTTTGCAGTTTGTTTACAGTGGCTGGAGGCCCTGGCATGCTCATTCTCATTCTCTCTCTCTCTCTCTCTCTCTCTCTCTCT
>PVHP010001374.1:46561-108212 GCA_004024765.1 Zapus hudsonius
AAAAAAAAAAAAAAAAACTCCAGTGTCAAGCTGGGTATCAAGTCGTGTTGGTCCATGACTAGAGCTCCCAGTTGTTTGGGAGAGTGAGGCAGGGATTGCTTCAGTGCACAAGTTCTAGACCAACCTGAGCAATGAGAGACCTCCATTTCAAAACAAAGATAACCAGAATCAAACATTTCATTCCAGTATCCACATGTAATGGTACAAGAAGCTTTCTTTCCTCCACCTAACAAGGTGGCCTCCTTCCTTGGTTCCCAAGCTGCCGCTCTAAATACTTAACTTCTTAATGTTAAAGTGGGGTTTTCCACTTGTAGAAAATGAGTTGTTTATATACAAGTTATATATAGAGAGCTGTCTACTCTGACCAAGGCCCAAGGTTCAATCCCAAGTATGGAAAAACAAAAGATCTTGTATATTTAAATAACTCCATTCTGTAGAATTATACATATTTTAAGCAGGGTTTAAGTTTGCTTGTATGACCATACTTTTTTCTTTTAACTTATTGGCATAATTGTAGACTCACATGTACTTTTAGGAAACACTATAGAGATCCTACATAGCCTGTATCCAGTTTCTTAAATAATGATTGTCTAACTGTGATGTACTATTGATGGGAAATAGGCATTGTTCTTTATATGTTAAGAGGTTACAGTCTGCCTCACACTTCAGTCCTGTGGGGATATTATGTGCTTCCTGGTGATGACAACACTGAAACCAAAGTCGAAGGTTTCATGGTTACCTGACTGGTCTGAATTTTAACTGCAGAGCTTTTGTCTGCAATAGAGGATTTAGTAGAGCAGCGGCATCCACATTTAATTATGCTTAAAGCTTCCCTCCCTCTATCTGAAGTGATAATTTTTCTCCCAGAACCAAACATGGAGAAGCATAGAAGGCAGATCTGGGCTCTATACACTCACTTGCCTTCCCTGTCAACCATATCAGCAATGGTTTTAGCTGTTTGTGACAAATAGATTTCATTTATGGTTTTGTCTGAAGGGAAAAAAAAAGCCACTGGATGAATTCAGTGGGTTTTATTAAAGCCAGAGACATGAAGTGCAGAAGGTGAAAAAAAAACATACCATTCATCAAGACTGCTGCACAGCCAGGTTATTTGAGAGTTTAATGTAGAAAATAGATTATATCCAAAAGCTTCAGCTTTGCAGAAAAATGATATAGAAAAATTAAAATTAAATTAATTAAAATCTGATAACATCAGAAAAAAAGATGTGCTAATACCTTTATCTTATTTTAACAGTTATAGTTGATAAAGACCAGAATCCGAAGTGGAACCCCGCTGATCTAGCAAAGGTCACTGATGAAGATTTGAATCGCTACTTTCAATCTCTGGGAAGCAATGACTTGAGATTCTGAGGTAGATTTTAGAGCAGGGCGAGGCAAGCATCAGCACAGAGGCATGTTGGCTTGATGCCTGTTTCCATGCAGCCTGCAAGCTAGGAATGCCTTCTCCACTTGTAAATGGTTGGGAAAAGAAATCAAAAGAGCAGGACTTCATGAAGTTCACATGCCAAGCATCACTGCAGTGTAACTGAGCTCCTGTTACTTCTTCCCTGTGGCTTCTTCAAGTAGGTGCAACATTGACTGCCGGGCCTGCAACACCTCAAATATTAACTCTGATCTTTTGCCCAAAGAAGTTGGCCAATCTGTTTTATAAGATGAGAAAACTCAGAGGTCTCTAGAGATTACTGAGTTGCCATATCTAACTAATGGGGATTTGAGCTTTCAGTAATCATTTTATATATTGAATTGACAAACTTACCTGTAGATGATCAAAATTTCAACAAATAAAGACTGAAATTTGAAGAAAGAGTTACTATATTTATATGTTTTAAAATGCCTGAACTGCCATAGCAGAAGAGCTCCTTTGATAAACATTAGAAGTTCTACAGTAAAGAAAGAAGCTTTATAAAGCTGTGTCTCTAGTACGTTCCCTCAGGCCTCATAAACTAGCCAGAATGCTTTTCCCCTGCTGGGAAGGAAAGTGTTATTCTTGTTACTTGCAATATTTTTAATAGAGCATAAATGAAGACATAATAACCTCCATCCACCAAGATGTATATACTCTGCTTTTTGTACTTTACATTAAACCTTTGTGTAATCAGGTAAAAACAATTTGAAATTAAAAAAAAAATCCCCCTTTTAAAATCACTCAGTGGGCCTTTTGATAAGGTCCCATTGAACCATCAAGAGGCAGCAGAGTGCAAACACTGCTTTTGGTCGAAGTGGCAGCATGTGCTGTTTTTCTTCAGTGGTCTTGTGACAAGGTTAAAAAAAAAAACCTCCAGAAACTGATACTATTGACAGGTTAAGTGTTGAAGGCTTTCAGAAAACTGCAAACAGATGAAAACTAAAGACTTTAAAGCTCCAATCTTGATGGTTTTTATAGTAAAGGTCAGCATATTATTTATTTTGTAACTTGTTAGGGTTTCTTCATTCCAAACCCCCGAGACACTAAGAGAACATGAGGTATGAAAGAACAAAAAGCCAATAGAACTAAAAGCATTAGAGATTGTGTCCTGCACCCTTCTGGTTGGTGTAGAGACTACCCCAGAATGCATTGCTTTAAATTTTCTCAATTCTTAATCTATTTGGCATGAAGAATAGATTTTCCTTCAAAAAAATTCAGGAGCAAGTCTGGAATAAAAATGCCATGATATTGCACATGTTTACATATATATTCATAAAGCTCCTGAATTAGACTTTAATGATTCAAGAAGTTACCTGTATACTTGGATTTCTATTCACTTAATATTTGTTAGCAATACAGAACTCAACTTTTATTATGTTAAAAAATGTCAGTGTACTATGTTGAATTTGCTTCAGTTAAATGAGAAATGACAGGTAATTGCCAGTGGATTTTTATTGTACAGTTACAAAAAATATTCTCACAAAAATATTTGGGAAAAAATTTACTTCATGAGTAACTCTTACAGAGAAGAGAATTTGCTAACAAGACTTGTTTCATAAACCAAGAGGCAGCTAATTCTTCAGCGCTAGTGCTCTTTGCCCCAAGGAACACATGGCTTGCTTGAGTTACATTATTTAGTGGGCAAACAATGAGTTGTTATCCCCAATGCCCCCCCTCCCCATCCCCAATTATCTGGATATCCTCCTCTGTGGGCCGTCTGAATCAGTCCTGTGGCAGGGGACCATGGATAACCTAGTATTCAGCCTGGTTCTCCTGGCCCAAGTGTGTTATTACTGAGGGGTGCCATGCTAAATAACTATCTTTTTATATCATATATAATGTGTCTTTAAGTTTTGATTTCTAAAATCATACAGTGCAAAAGTATACTTCTGTCCTAAAATGTCATTGACAAGTAGGATGTATCATGCTGTTTCTGTGTTTATTTTTAATACTTATAAGGCATTTTGACACAAATTATTCCTTTGGAATTAAGATAATCATTTTTATCCCCTTCAAAGTTGTGCTTTAAGTGCTGATAACCATAGGCAGTTTGCCAAGAACTGATCAGGCAACTAAGAAGGGAGAAACCTAGGGTTAAAGGCCTGTAAATGAAAGATAACAGCAGTACAAAAGAGACACCAGGTAGGAGAAGCGATGCACAGATGTGGGGTTTTTATGAGTCTTGGGTAAGGAGTTGGCACGTTTCTTTCCTCTGCCCATATACTTTGCTTGTTTTTAGTTCTACAGGATTCTAGACTGACTGCAAGTTTACTATAGCAGTGAGAATCCTGGGGCTCAGCAAACTGAAGATGAAATGACAGGTGTCCAAAAGCAAGCCAAGAGGTGACCCATCACTCACTTCAATTATCTGCTTCTTACTCCTGGGATGTGGAGGAGTCACGTGTTTCTGAGTTTTGAAGTATTACTATTAAAATAGAATGTAGGTTTTTCTGCTGGCTTACAAGGTTAAACAATTAATTTAGCAAACTAATGACACACCATAAGCCCTTCTCTCTCTTCATTTAGATTTCAGGAGCACTCGTATATCTTTTCAAAAACTATAGCATAAATGCCCTTAGTTTCCTTTCGAATTAAACACTTTACATTTTGATGCTAAAATAACGTTCAATTTAATCTACATAGTTTTTCCAGTAATTTCTTCCCTCTCTCCAAACTCTTCTGTTATTAGAGATCTTTAAGCAGCAGAGTCTTTTTAAAGTGTGTGATTTGACAGTAAAAAAGGGATGGGGCTAACTTTTGAAAGTAGTATATATGATGTGGGCATGTGTTACTGCTAAAGACCACATGAGTATTCCCTTTGGAGGAGTGTTCTGTTCTGCTTTGTAGTAGAATTACACATCTCCATGTATTGTCTGGGCCCACATGAGTCAGTGACAAAGTGTGACCAAACACCCATGCCTCAACACCCCAGCATGTAGTTAGACCAAGCCCTGCTTTACACCTCGATGACATGGTTTCTCGATGACATGGCTTCTATTATTTTTAAAATTTATTGAATTGCTTTTTATAAAAGGTACTTAAGGTCTTAATTCAATACAATAAACAATGTCATAACTTCTATAAATTGTGTCTTTTTAAGATGGCTTTATATGCAAAGTAAATCATCCAGTAACACAGCTACAGTGAGGACCCTGAGGTTCAAGGGGGTAGTTATGCTTTTCATCTACAAAAATAAATTTCTCATTAAGAAATTCAATTGGGGCTAGAGAGAGGGCTCAGCATTTAAGGTCCTTGCCTGCAGAGCCTGACAACATAGGGTCCATTCTCCAGTACCTACATACTAGAGAATGTACAGGGTGACACATACATCTAGAGTTTGTTTGCAGTACCTGGAGTCCCTGACATGCCCATTCTCTGCCCTCTCACTTCCCCCCTCTCCTTGCAAATAAAAATTTAAAAAAAGAATTTGGAGCTGGAGAGATGGCTCAGCAGTTAGGGTGCTTGCCTGCAAAGCCTAACAACCTGAGTTCAATTCCCCAATAGCCACATAAAGCCAGATACACAACGTGACACATGCATCTGGAGTTTGTAGCAACTGGAGACACCTGTTTACCCATTCTCTCGGCCTCTCTTCTATCTCTCCCTGCTTGTAAATAAATAAAAAATATTTTTAAAAATAAATTTAACCTCTTCTGTACAGGCTATTTTCTAGCTATAGGGTATGGATGTCAAGAAGTAGAGACCCCCAACACAAATGGTTTCAAGCAACTTGACCTGCTATGTGTGGGGCACTGTGGCTAGAGTCTCATTCCCTTGCAAAGACATTTTAAGAAAAGCCTTTTTCTGAGCTTTTGGGGTTTTTTTTTGTATATGTTAAACAAAAAATAGTCATTTTTAAATCAGTCTTTTAAGATAATGATTTGGAACTTGGGGAACTTATGCATCAACATTTTCTTTGGTGATGCCGTTACTCCTCGAGAACAAGGTGGAATAACATACAACTAGTTACTGGCTACCACACGACCAGATCTTCCATGACCCCAAATCAAGATCAAGTAGAGAAATTGCTGTTAACATAGAACTGCTTAAAAATCACATTCCACCATAGGTATTTCTACACTACTCATATTATCATAGATGTGTTTATGCATCCAGTTGTGGTTGTTAAAATATATCCACCCCAGTTTTTGCTTCTGATTCATGTATTTAAGCTAGCGCCAGCTCCATCCACAGCTATGGGAGGTGCATCGCCGACAGCATTGGGGCTCCCGTTCTCAATGTATGGGATGTTGTAGTACTTGATGTTAGTACGTGCCCACTGCTGCAGGGCATCCTGCAAGATTTCTTCGGCCAGCTGCTCTGCATACTTAAGGATCACAGGATTGGATCCTGGGCCTTCCCTCCCATCCTGTTGGACTTGTTTAGTAGCTGGAGAATGCGTCCCAGGTAGGCATCTCTCATCTGTCATAAAGGTCTCGTTACTGTCATATCGCTTGTCAAGTTCAATTGTGGAAGGAAATGGGAAAGTCTGCTTCGATTTCATGCAGCCCATGTTCCACAGCTTGGGGTGAGTGAAGGATGGCTGTACTCTAGGGAAGACTATTTCAGCTGCATCTCCACACCATGGTAACCAGGACTGCTTCCCTCTCAGGCCACTTCAGCAGTCAGTGGTCTTTCACCACTCGTCACAGTGGCCTGTTTATCTGTTAAGAGAAGAGAGTGTTCACTGTGTCATTGGGTGGTGTACAGAAACACTGTAACAGGTTCTTTTCTCAACATTGATCACTGGGAGAGAAACTGAGGTAACAGACCGCTATCAACCAAAAATGGAAAGGACTCAATGACAGCTAGCAAAGTGAAAAAGACTGTTTTTCTTGCTCTTGAAATTTTTATAAAACTGGCAGATTAAAATTTATCTAGAATTATCGATACCAGCTAGTATTAGTTCTTGGACTAAATTCCAACATAACAAAGAAATCTATAAGGAACCTTGGTTTTAGTAATGACCTTTAAAGGTACCACACCAAAGGCATGAGCCATTGATGAAAGAATCAATAAGTTTGACATCACTAAAATTGTAAACTCTGCTTTTTGTATGACATTACTGATAAAATGAAGACAAACCACAGGCTGGAGAAAACATTGTAAAAGTATATTTCATTTAAAAAAATGTTATCCAGAAATACAAAGAACTCAAAACTCAATAATGGGTATGTGCTTGCAAGTAATCATATGAAAATGTTCAATATCATTAGGAAAATGAAAGTTAAAACAACAGTGTTGCAACCTGTTAGAATAATGGAGCTCCAAAACACAACTCCACCTGTCACTGAAGACATGGAACAATAATTCGTGTACATTGCTGATGAAAATGCAAAATGGTTCATGCACTTTGGAAGACAATTTAGTGATTTCTCACATCACGGAACAGGCCCTTGCTATGTGGCCCAGCAATTACTGTGCTTGGTATTTACTCAAGTACAAAAGCCCCTACTCAGATGCCTGCCCCTCATAAATTACTAAACTTAGAAGCATCCTTCAGTTGACGAACAGATAGACTGGTGCAAAAGTGTTTCAGAATTAAAGAGAAATGAATTACCAAGTCATAACAGGAGGGGCCTTCAGGCATATTAGTAAGTGAGAATAGCCAATCTGAAACGATGACATACTGTATGATCTAGTTTAAGGGACAGTAAAAAGACTAGTGGTTGCAGGGATTATGGAGGAACATGGGTAGATAGGTTCAGCATGGATGATTTGGTAGACAATGAAGCCACATGATATTATTATGGATAAATATGCATGAGCTATATGAAATAGAATGAAGCCTGATATAAAGTATGGGCTTTAGGGGTCATACTATGTCAATGGAGTTGCATCATTTATAACAAGTGAACTACTTGTGTGGGGTACCACAATGTGGGAAGCTGAGTGAATGCATGCAACCTTGGAGGTGAGGACTTCATGTGAGGACTGCAATTCTGTTTCATTTTCTGTGAACCTAAACCTGATCTTAAGAGTGTAAGAGCCATGGTGGGGGAGAATATCCAGAGACATCCCCCCTCTCCACAACAACACACATGGGAGGGGACCTGGCTGCCTCTTGTGCTATCCATAACCTCCTACCCCATGGAACGATCCAGTATGCCTACCAAGGAGGATACCCAGTGGATTGGGGACAGAGAGGAGGGAATTGGGGATACCAACATAATATTTACTAATACAATGTATCTAATTTTGGACAATAAAAATATCAATTTAAAAAATCTTAAAAATAGTAATTGTCTTCTGCCTATAAGTGATATGTTTTAAACATTAATGTGCATGTGACTAATATCTTCAAAAATGCATAAAGAGCTGGGCGTGGTGGCGCACACCTTTAATCTTAGCACTCGGGAGGCAGAGGTAGGAGGATTGCCGTGAGTTCAAGGCCACCCTGAGACTACATAGTGAATTCCAGGTCAGTCTGGACTAGACCGAGACCCTACCTCGAAAAACAAACAAAAAAAATGCATAAAGAACTAAAAACTGACAGATCTAAAAGAAATATTCCACAAGCCTAGTTGGAGATTTACATTGCTTCTTCATAACTGATGGAAGCTCCAAAGGCAAAATCAGGAATACATATTTTGAATAGCATGACCAATGAGGTAACACACTTATAGAACACTATGCTCAATGATAATTATATACATTCCTTTCAAGTGCTTATGGAACATTCACCAATACAGACTGAGTACTTGATCTCAACGGATTTCAAAGGCTCAAAATCTTACAGAACATATATCCCAACTGTCATAAATTAAATAAATGATAGTAATATTCAGAAATGTCCTGAGTTTTTAGAAAATAAGCATCATATTTGTGAGTATCCCCTAACACCCTCAGGCCCAAATGGTTCTCTAGAATACTTGAGGTTGAAGTAATACCAATTTCCCCAAGCTCATTCTAGATGAGGCCAAGGTTCCCCTCTAACCAAGAAGTAAGATACCATTAAACACATCATCTTTATATGGGACAAAGAAACCACATTGAAGATTAAAATATATTTTCCATTAAATAAAAACCACAATTTAGAGCAGAAGAGATGTCTCAGTAGTTAAAGGTTCTTGTTTTGTAGCAAGGCGTGACCTTACACACAGACACACACATTAAAAGCTACAATTTATCAGTTTTGAAATGCATCTTTAAAGTTTCAAAGAGATTATGTTTGTATGCTTTTGCCTTAAGCTAAAAGAAAAACTCAATATAGCTAAGAGAAGTCAATAAAGCAATGCAACCAATGTTGTTTCTTTGAAAAAATATACTAATCTGACCATCATGACAGATGCCTATAATCTGAGCACTCAGGAGGCTGAGGCAATAGCATCAGAGTTCAAGACTAGTTTGGACTATGAAATAAGATCCTATCTAAGAGAGAAGGGGTGTGAGAGAGAGAATGTAATAGACAAATCTTAAGAGCTGGGAAGATAACTTGTAAGCATGAGAATTTGAGTTCAATGTCTAGAACCTACATTTTAAAAGCCAGGCATGGTGGCAGGCACTTAAAGTGCCAATGTTTAGGAAGGGCTTGTTGGCCAGCCAGTCCAGTTTCCTTGGTGAATTCCAGGCCAACAAGAGTCCCTGTCTCGATGGAGATGGACAGTGTTTCTGAGGAACAACACCTGGCTTTCACAGTGCCCATTTGTGTACCTACATCTGCACATATATGTGTCCACACATACAAATACTTATTCATGCACACACACACACTATAAAACTTCAAATAGTAAAACAATGCTATGCTGAAAAAAGGCTAGGCACAATTCTGAATAAGAGCATCTGGGAATACCCACACAAATATGGGTAATTGTTTTTTGACAAATGTGCAGCATTTTAAAGAAATGAGACAAAGCCACAGGGCAGCCACATTCCCTATCCTCTACAAAGCAATATTTTTTTACCCAGCACCCATCATCCCTTGGAATACACAGGGGGGTGGCTCCAGCAAGCTCAGAAGATTCCCAAATCCTCAAGTCCTCTCTATAACATGACATGGCCTTTACTTCATATATCCTCCTGCATACTTTATTTACAGTACTGAGTATAACATATGCCTAAGTAAGTAGCTATTAGACTATATTGTTCAGGGAATAATGGCAAGGAAAATTTTCACACATTCAGTACAGTTTTTTTCCAAATATCTTCAGTGCACAGCTGACTGGATCTGTGGTTGTAGAACTTGCTATAACAGAGGTCTGACTATACTTAATACAAAAATTGCTCAATAGGGAACATCCATATAAGTATGAAACTTAAAAACCTTAGATAAGAGAAAATTTAAGATATTTATGATCTTGGGATTAACAGTCCCTAGATGTGATGCTAAAAGTAGAAACCACTGGAGAAAATAAGCTGGAATAAATCAAATTTGAAACTTTTTTCTCAAAAATGTTAAAGGAATGAAAAGACAAGTATGAAAAAATGCAAATCATCTAGACACAACAAATTAACTGGATTGCATGTGGGTTGCATTTAAAATATATTTCAAGGCTGGAGAGATGGCTCAGTAGTTAAAGTATTTGCTTGCAAAGCCTGACAGCCCAGGTTCAATTCCCCAGAACCCACATAAAGCTAAATACACAAAGTGGTGCATGTGTCTGGAGTTCATTTTCAGTGGCAAGAGGCCATTCTCTCTCCCCTTTGTAAATATATATGAGAAAATAAGCCAGTTATTAAGGTGGACAGAAGACAGACTGGCCTTTCTTCAAACTTCTGCAATGCTAACAAGCTCATGGAAGCTGCTCAGTGTCAAGCTATCATCACCAGTCATTCAGCAAATGCATATTAAAACCCTTCTAGCCTGCAGAGAATGACGGGATGAACAAGGGGCCCACAGCCACAGCCATTAAATCAACATAGGATAAGCCAGTGAGACAGAAACCAATGATTTTCGACACAAAGACCCTTAAGCTCACAACCTTAAAACAGCCTTAATACTCATCCACCATGACTCAGGGAACTGAGAGGAAGAGGGGGCGGAAAGATTGTGAGAGCCATGGTGGGGGAGATTATCCAGAGGCATGGCCAGGAGAACCTGGCTGAATACTAGGCTATCCATGGTCCCTTGTCACAAGAACTGATCCAGACGACCCATGGAGGGGGGAGGGGAGGGCAGCGGAGAATTGGCAATAACTCATTGTTTGCCCACTAAATGTTGTAACTCATTATGGACAATAAATTTTTTTAATAAATTTTTTTTAAAAAATTTAAAAAAAAACTTCTAGAATAGCTTAAGTTGTACTGGGGAGGTGGCTCCACTGGCAGAGTGCTTGCCTGGCATACATGAAGCCTTAAATTCAATTCCCTACAACACATAAAAGTGAACATTGCAGTGTATGCCTGTTATCCCAGCACTTGGGAGGTAGAACAAGAAGTTCAAGGTTATCCTCCACAACATAGTAAGTTCGAGGCCAGCTTAGAATACACGAGACCCCATCTCAAAAAAATAGAATAGGTTAAGATGTGTGTATGTATATATGTGTATGTGTATTTATACAGACGTAAATATACACATAAATATACATACACAAAGATGCTGAGCTTACTGATGAGTACTAGGACAACTGGAATGCTTTCATGTCACTGGTAGGAATACAAAATGGCATAGCCACTCTTGAGAACCCTTTGGAAATTTCTTCTTTTGTGTGTGTGTGTGTGTGCAGACTGACATTGGGTGCCTTTCTCGGTCACGTGCCACCTTATTTTTTTGGGTCAAGGCCTCTCACTAAACCTGGTAATCATCCATTTGGATAGCAAGCCCCAGGAATCCTCCTGTCTCCACCTTTCCAGCACTGGGATTATAGGTAGGCATGTACTACACATCTTGCTTTTAAATGGGTGTTGGGGATCTGAACTCAGGTTCTCATTCTGACTGTGCCATCTCCCAGGCCCAGAAATTTGTTATAAAATTTGAATAGCCATTTACCATATCATTCAGTAATCTTATCCCATATATTTACCCTAGAGAATTGAAAATTGGTGTTCACATAACAGCTTTTGTACCAATATCTGTCACAGCTTTATTTGTCATTGACAAAAATAGGAAACAATAAGTTGATAATACACACCAATATCAACAACCTTTAAAAAGGCATGCTGACTCAAGAAGCAGAGCTTAGAAGGTTACTTCTATGTGGCTGGAATCACTGACATTCTGGAAAGGTACAGCTATAGAGACAGATAATAGGTTCGTGATAGAAGGGCAAGGGTTTTTGTTTCTCTGTTTTGTTCTTACATTCATTTTTAAACATTTCATTGATAGCTTCCATAATTATAGACCATAAACCATTATGATTCCTTCCCCACCTTCCCTCATATCTCTTCCCCCTCTCAATTAGTCTCTTGTTTTGGTAGAGGAGGAATATGTTGTGACTACAGAGGGTAATAGGTGAGAGCTTTGGGGAGGAATAGAACTGTTCTTTGTTCCAATAGTGGTGGCTGTAACAACCATACATGAAATCTCATAGACGTGTTACCAATGGAAAGTTAGTGGTACTATATGTGTTTAAGAAATGTTCATTCCCAAACCACAATGTCATTCCTCAACAAGGCTGCTAAAACTCCAACACCCGAAGTGTATCGAGAACAGGGAATGCATCCATGGCTGGGGAGTATAAATGACACGCCCACCTTAAGGAACTCTGGCTGCTTGTACTTTCCTTGTTAACGAGTCATTTCACTTTTCTTTATATATAAGGCAAAAAGAAACATGTTTGTTAAAAAAACACCTTGCATATCAGTGTCAGCAGCAGCTTTGTACACTAATAGTGAGAGATGGAAGCAAGACAAAAGTCCACCATAGTATAGAAGGATAAGCAAGTTGGGGACTCCTTAAATAGGAATGGTATTTGGTAATGAAGCAAGAGTTAACTGATGTTTGCAACAGCATGGATGAATCCCCGAAGCAAACACTTTGAGCCAGGCACAAATATCAGATCATAGATGTCAAGATTGGACAACACTAACCCTATGGTTAGACAGCAAGGCTATGGTTTGCTTGCCTAGGAGGTGGTAAGGACTACATAGGAGACATGAAAGGACTTTCTGGCTGATATGTCTTATGTCTTGATTAGATAATTAAATACGTGGCTATAATCATTTGTTAAAACTGCCCAAAATTAAAAAGTCAGGTATGGTGGCTCACACATTTAATCCTAGCACGTGGGAAGCAGAGGTAGAAGGATCGCCCTGAGTGCAAGTGCACTCTGAGACTACATAGTAAATTCCAGGTCAGTTGGGCTAGAGTGAGACCCTACCTCAAAACTAAAAATTTAAAAAGCCCAAATTGTACTGTTAACATGTTTATCTCTCTGTCGTTTTTACTTTAATATAATGCATGACCAATTTTGGTGAATATTCCAGGATACCTAAATTGGGTTGAGGGGTGCTGTTTTATACCTTATAAGAACTGGCTGCCTGGATCACAGCAAGTTTTTAAATCATTCTAAATGTTCAGTTCTTAAAGTGGCAGGGCAGCACTCAGAACTTGACAGGCCAGCCCACTGTGTTGCATGCTCACACTAAACCTCCTGCTTCCTCTGTTCACTGGTATAAAACCAGTCCAGACCCAGTGGTTGACTCTCCTGGAATGACAGTAAAGCAAGTCATCCATCTGCTCCTTTCTCTAGTTCAAGAGCTTTCCTCATTTCTTATTTCCTTTGATGTAGAATGATGGCAGTTAAACAAAGCAACTTGAAAACTGGATGCAAGTGTCTTCTGTTCCTAAACTTGTAGCTAAATTGGGGGAGTGAAGGGAGGGATACATCATTTTATCCAAAGAGGACATTAGTCAGATTCGTGTTCCATCCCTTGCTATACTGTCTTTAGTGGGGCCACATGTCTCTGGATGGCCAGCTGGTATTTTTGGCATCCATCTTCAGCTGCTCTAGCCATCCCATCATGCCTATAGTAAGGGTCGTCAGCTATGCATCTTCTCATCTGACTAGTGGACTGATTCATTTTGCTAATTTCTAGTTTAGATTTGCTATCTCTTTCCAATAGATGATTTAGGCAAATATGTGTTTCCACTTTGCAGAGGAAACTGACCTACAGTTTGGTGGCAAGTGATCATGGATGGAGCTCCACTCCTAATTCCAGGCTTTTCCTCGAAAAAACATTGTACCTTTTCTAGTCAGAGTGTTTGTGTTAAGCTTTTTCTTCAGGAATTTGTAGAACTAACTACTCCTCGCTTTGAAGTGAGTTCTTGCTAGTAAAGACCAAAGGAACTCCTCCCAGGCTTCCTGTTCTTCTAAATCCCTGTCCTCAGTGTGGCCCTCAGCAGCCATGAATGCCATGACCCAGAGCTTCCCAGGCTTCCAAACTTGCCTGTGCTCACTCACCCCAGAATGAGCCAATAACTCCTGTCTTCAAGCTGTAGCTTGGGCAAAATGTCACTGATACACTCGTACCAAAGTAAAAATCTGGTGGTGCCCACCCTTTCTTCTTGTCTCCAGCTCCCGAGGAAGAGAACCCCTGCTACATGTTCCCTCAGTGTCTCCGAAGCCCCAAAGCATCAGGGACAATGAAGCATGTCAAGACAGCCCTTGGCATTTCAATCAGAGATGACTGGATCGCTAATGGATCCTTTAAAAGGAAAATGTGGTTTAATACAGCCCATCATTCTGGTGCTAGGCTCCTCCACACTGGATGAAAGAGCATGATCAACCCTTGGGAGTAGACCAGGAATAGGAACACAAGAAATGACACAACTTGAATATGAGCCGGGTCCAAACACAAAAGTCTAACAATGAATAAATAAATAAAATAAAGTCTAAAATCTGTCAGGTAAATGGACAGGCAGCTAAGATCTCAACAGATATCTTAAATTCTAGATTAACAGGTGGGTTTACTGTTAATCTCATTTCATGTCATAGTCTAAACTTTTCCATACAGATTTCTTTTTTTTTTTTATTGTCCATAATGAGTTACATTATTTAGTGGGCAAACAATGAGTTGTTATCCCCAATTTTCCACACAGATTTCTATTAAGGTTTCCATAAAAGGTTTCTATAAAAGGTTTCTACTAAGCTTTCTACCTCAAGTTATGACCATGGCTTAAAATAAGCTCCACCTTAAATTACTAAAAATCTCCATAGAATAAAAAGCACAGGATAACCTTATTTTTTTTTTTCAGTACCAGAGATCAAATCTAGGGCCTTTTGTATTTTGGGCAAATACTCTACCTGTAAGCTACACCCTAAGCCATGTTTTAGTCTTTTTAAAAGTCTTATGCAAATACAAATATATGCAATCAGTTGCAATGTAAATATGCTTAATATAATGCCAATTTATTAAAAACACATACATGGGTTCTTTTAAAAACTGTATGACTGAATTCCTAGTAGCATGCCTGTCATTATTCTCAAATAATGGGTAAAAGGATAAATTTTCTTTTTGTAAGGAAAACTTGACATTAAATGAGGGTCTTTGTTCTGAGCATATTTAGGATCACTGACTTAGACTATAAATTCATAACAAGATCAAATGACACCAGCTAAACAGCAAACAGAAAGACTTCACTTAATAAGTTCCTTCTCTTTTCACCAAGCCGTAAAAGTTAGAAAATGCATGAATATGGTTTTGATCATGTGAAGGTCACCTTAGGAAGCTCGTGGCTGCTTTCCTCCTCCAGCACAGAGAACACATGCAGCGTGCAGCTGCTCACCCACAGGGCAGCCCGGTGAGCTTGCTCCTCATGTGGTCACACTGAGGACCAACGTTTCTCATTGGACGGGCATGGGAAATAGCGCTGGCAAGTGAAAAGACAATGACTGAGATTCGTTCAAGCCTGATTAGAGCTGGGTGGCTTGATCTCACATGTAAGTCAGGCTCGGCCTCATACGTCACGTCAAGTGAGCATGATCCTACAGGTAAAGGATCTGGACCTACCCAAAAGCAGAGCTGGTACTTCCTTCACTGATCACTCTGAACTGCCCCTTAACCTAACATCAACACAGTAGTTACTGTAAGTGGTTTATAGTTAACATTGTAATTAAGAAGTATAATCTGAGAATGCTAACAGTGATTTAGGAGTTGGAAGATGGAATCAGGTGATCTGTTTCTTTTTTAAAAATATTTTATTCATTTTCAAGCATATATATATATACATATATATAAAGAGAGAGAGAGAGAGAGAGTACACCAGGGTCACCACCTTGTGGGTCTGGCTTATGTGGGTCCTAGGGAATTGAACCCGGGGCCTTAAGCACTGGAGGCAAGTGCCTTACCAGCTGAGCAATCTCTCCAGCCCAGGTAATCTGTTTCTTTTGCCTGTTATGGATTCATCTCTCACTTATCCACATAGAGTAAAAATCCAACAGCTCTTCCTTCCTGGGCTTTGCCCTGGGTACCATGTGGCCTGGCCACTCGGAGGACAAATGTTGGATTTGAGCCTGAAGCAAGTCCTCAAGTCCTTCAGGGAGAAGCACCTCTCACCCACTGGCCAAGATGACCTCAGCTAGCACCCCTGCCCACTGTTGCCCATAGAGGTAAGCAAGCCCCAGCTCTAATTGCCTCCATGTTGCATTGCTTTTGTGCAATTGTGTGACGTGACATCTGTTTGAAGTCATGCTACCATGTATCAGTTTGATTCACAGTCACTAGTCACTGAACCAGGAGGGTAGAAGAGCCTTTTTCTCCCCTCTAAATTCAATTTTCATCATTATATAGTGAAACCAATTTGGACACTTTAAAACAAATAGGCGGCATAAATAATAAAAGAAGCTTAAGTGCTGTGTGCTGAATTAAATTCCAGGCAGCAGTCTATTTAATTTTCAACACTGAAAAGAAGTTTGCTCTCATGTGGAGATATGGGAGAACTCAGTGTTCAAATGCACTTGGACTTTGGGTCAACAACCAGGAATTCAAAAAGGTTTGATATTTAAAATGTAATAATTCGTTTTATGACTTTTCTGACAGTGCAGGACTTCAGCAGGAGGAAAGCTACGTTTGACCACGTTTATAGCTCTGGCTTCCCCACTGGATTTCTCATAAACAAGGAAACTTCCTCTCCCCTGGAGCCCTTGCCACACCCTTGCCCACTTTTTCTCCTTCCAGTCCTTCCTTCGATGGAACTCTACCTCATCCTTATGCCTACCCCACCCCCTCTCTTCCCTGCCTAAACCACGGTGCTATGTTCAAGGATACAGAGATCCATCCCATCGTCTTTCTGCAGACATCCCAGAATTCCTCTGACCCTTCCTCAAAATCCTCTTGAGCAGGTGTCTAGACTACTTAGTTGACAAATGTTGTCTCTCTAATGTGAGTAAATATTCCTCAAGTCATTCTTTCATTTTGCACAGAGTAATTAAATATTTAGAAAAGTCTGGCCATTTACCAAACACCCATACCTGCAGGGGTTACATACTAGGAACAAAACTGAGCTCCACACCACACTGTCTTGTTCGGGTGCTCACATACAAAGGCTGCAGGCTTGCAGGGGGGTTGGGCCCTGTGTGAGGCCTGGAGTGTGCCACATGAAGAATGTCCAGACATTCACTCTGCTTCTCTGGGAGAGAATATCCAGAGACATTGCCCCTTCAGCAACAATAAGCAATGGGGAAGGAAAAAAGGAGAAAGAAAAGCTGGCTACCTCTGGTGCAGTTCATAACCCCTATCCTATGGACAGATCCAGTATTCGCACGGAGGAAGGACCCCAGTGGGTAGGGGACAGAGAGGAGGGAAACGGGGACACGATCACAAGATTTGCTCATACAATGTATATACTTATTCATAATAAAGATATTTTTAAAAAAGAAGCTTTTGTGCCCTTGTTTTCATTGCCGCCCAATGTCACGGATTTGTTGCCTTCGGTCTCTTTAGAAAAATTCTCCACTTAACTCTTGATTGTGTGGTGTATGTGTATGCACGCATGCTCATATTGGTGCATGTCTGTATGCATACATCTGTGCTTGTATGTACACATCAGGTATCTTCTTCAGTCACTCTCCACCTTATTTTTTGAGGAAGGGTCTATCACTTAGCCCAGAACTCACCAGTTTGGCTGAAGTAGATAGCAAATCCTCCAGTATCAGCTTTCCCAGCACTGGGATTACAGTCTGGTAACATGCCACTCTGCCTGGATCTGTGTTGGTGCTTGGGACCTGAACTCAGTCCCTCATGCTCATGTGGCAAGTGCCTTCTCCCCAATACTTAAGTCTTAATTTTTAGGGAATATATTAAATCTTAAAATACAAAGTTCTTTCCATATCACATTCTATCGGGAGCTATTTACCATTGATGAGACGTTCAAAACTATGATGCCATCAGTGACTTTTCATCCTCCCTAATTTGCTGCCTACTGTTCATTATATCCTTGCTATGGAAAACACGCTCCAATTAAAAAGTCCCCAACTCCAAAGACAGATGGTTTATCAATTAATTTCAGAAAGAAAGAACTGCTCAGCAGCTTTTTTTTTTGGGGGGGGGCCTTAAAACCAGATGAGTTTCGAGCCGGGAAGGATAGTTGTGAGTAAGCAGAAGTCACTGACCATTGGTTGTGGTCACTGGACTCCAGCTTCTGACAGAAAGGCAGGTGTGGGCACGGGAGAGCCCTGACACCCTCCAGAAGCCCACAGGACGCCAGAGAGCACCATCCATGTTTGCCCCACTGTGAAAACTACAGTGCTAAGCATTAGAGATCAGTTAGGTTGACATCAGTATCTGGTAAAATTCAAGCCTTAAAAACAGGCACCTCTGGGATAGGGAGGAGGAAAGAAAAGATCAGAGAATTCTAGAAATTAGTTCGCTAAGAATCCTTTATTTTAAAACTAAGATCACTTTTGTGATAAAAATACTAAAGGAACTTGATTTTTTTTTCATATTGTCTTTACAGAGCAGACCTATGCATGGACAGCTTGAAATAAGTGCTGAGTTCAGCTGGTTTGTTGATTTCTGTGGTGTCTACTGAGAAAGAAGTAGATTTCCAGCCAGTATTATACCTGGCTTATTCAACACCTTAATTTCAACACTTAATCCTGAAAAAGTGGCAGTACTAGCATTAGCTTATTGACATGGAAAAGAAGTTTTTCAAGGTCACAAAGCTATAGGTGTCAAGACCAAGTTCCAAAACTCCTGGGTCATGTCCCCTGCCACAGGCGTAGAGTCTGTGAGCGCTCAGAGCCGAAGGACTGTGTGTCATCGCTGGCATGAGTGTTTGGTGAATGCACTATCAAATGTGCAGCATTAACATGATTGTCAGAGTCAAGGGTGAAACCTTTCTAACAAAGTGGAAATGAAAAGCTTGAAGTAAAATATGCCAAATGAAAAAATTCCAACCCAAGAAATGTTCTGTTGCACAGTTTAAACATTGATCAGCCCTACCTTGACAGCAAAACGGGATGAGGTGTGTTCTTCTCAGTCAACTTGGAAGTATATATTTGAAGGTGGGCATTCATGTTCTAACTGTTCAGATTTAACTGACATTGAATTCACCATTGCACTAAGGATTTGAGCACAAAGGAGACTGGCTCTTAGGTAAGGAAGGAAACACAGTGATTATTGAAGAAAACTATCCTCTGTTGTCATCCGAATCTATGTACTTTACAAAGCTTAATCATTTCATCCTCACAACAGGCTGGGCTGGTGAAGTCTCTAACATTCCATTTCGTGGATAACTGAAACGCAGGCTCTGGGATCCAAAAGGCTTGTCTGTTAAGTGGGTAAAAATGCATTTCCTAACACTTCAGCTCTTTCATTTCTTAACTTTTTTGGCTATGGACTCCAAACAACAGCTTCAAATTTTCTTTGGAGAAAATCTTGCATATGATATCAAGCGTTAGACTTATTGGCAAAAGTAGAGCTAATGAAAAACAGGTTCAAGGAAGCAGTTGTCAGCTCAGTGTAAACAAGCTCTTGCTAACATGAGGGATACCTCAAAACACAGCTTCCTGACACTGAAGTGGCCAATTAAAATGAGTGCTCACCAGGGGCATGTGGTCCAGGAGACATTAAAATGACTTTAAAGCACTGTTTTACTCTAGATGGTGGACACGAAGAAGTTATTTTTGCATGATGAAGAAACAAAGTTGAAAACCAAAGTTAACTATTTTTCCAGACCATTCTGCTATACCTAAATAACGTTACTTCCTATCTATATATGGTCGCTATATCAGGTACCAGTAAACAGCCCCACCCGAAGGAAAACAGGAATATCCCACTGCTGATCTTGACTTATTTTTGCCATAATAAAAACATTATTTATTCCCTTGAATTCTTACCGAAGAATTTCCGTAGGATAAAGATAGTCATCAGATCTTAAGCAGAAGGAGTTTTTATGTGACTGTTTACTAGTTTATAATTTAATTGTTAATTTACTTCCAGAAAAGATGGGGAGAGGGGATCTCGAAGGGAGAAACGAGAAGCAGCTCCAGGTCTCAGAGCCTTCCTTAAAGACTGAAGGATGGCACCCACTACTCTGGCGGATCTCTTCCCCGTTCGCATTATTTCCTTCAAGCTTCCACCTCCCACCGCTCCAAAAGTACAAGCGCTAGTACTTGGTCCATCATCTGCCACTCAGAGCACAAGCCTGGCGGCTTGGCATGCACAGAAAGTGTTCTCGACCTGAAATCTTCATTCACTCTTCAGGTGGGAAGGAGGGTGAGCCTGCAGCTCTTAAGAAAATAAATACCTTTGAGAACTCAGTACAAGGGGGACAGGATGGAGTTAACCTGGATGTGAGGAGGCTCCATCTACGACAGCTGGCTCAGAGCTCTTAGATTTTAGTAGAGCCTCCTGGAACTCATGGTTTCTCCCTTTGGAAAACCAAAAAGGCACAGCAGACGAGCAAGGACCACCAGACACGCGCGCGCCCCAGGCCCCGCACCCAGATAGACGGTCACTTACACCTCGCGGGCGATGCGATCCGCAGGGCCGAGGTCCCCCGGAGGGCGCCGGCCGTGGAGGACGGGGCGTCCTTCGGCCGCACCGGCCACGCTCCCGCCCCTCCGCCCTCCTCCTCGCGGGTTCGCGCCCGCCCCGCACCCGGCCGGCCGAGCCCCGCAGGTGGCAGCCGAGGGGCGCGCGGCCCAGGACGCGCCCTCTGCCGGGGAAGGAGCGTTCCAGGCGGCACGAGCTTCTGCCTGCACCCGGCGCCGTCCTGCCCTGCCTGGGACACAGCGCTGGGTGGAGAGAGCCTAAGGTCGGAGCCACCGCACAGACACCCACCGCCTCCACACCGTGGGCCCCACGGCCACCGAGCCTGCAAGATCGAGAGCCCCAAGTATGACAGACAAGTGAGCAAGTCCCATCAAACCCCGAAGCCACCCAGGCTGCCAAGTCACCTGATCTCTGTCCTGGTTGGAGGAGGCGCCGCTTGCCCGGGGTGCTCCCGGGTGGCGCTGACCTCGCGACCTACAGCCAGCAGTCCCGCCTGGGGCCCTCCCAGCTAAGGGCTCTGCTGCCGGGTTCAGGTTTAGTAGCCGAATTTGCCTTGACCCCTGCCAGATGCCACACCTTGCTGGGCTGTGCCAGGGACTCTACCTGAACTAGGGAGGATGCAGAAGAAAATTGCCGGACGCGCTTTAAGAAGGATGTGTCTGTTTCGTACTTTTCTAACCCCCAATACTCAACATCTTCCAAGGTTGTTTTTTTTTAAAAAAATTCTTCAAATGCCATTTTCTCACTCTTTTAAGAACCACCCCTCAAAATATGAGCATCACGCACTTACCCTTCCCCTTGCATTTCATGTGATGCCCGCATCTGTCCAGCGATTCCCACCAGCAGCAGCAACAGCCCAGGGGGATACAAAAGAACCATTCTTTTCACCCTGTTCTGCAATGGATTAGTCACTGCAAAATTCATGCCTGAAGGGACCTTAGTGATAATTTCGCTTGGCTCTTTCAGTCAAAGATGAAGGCACTGAGGCCAGAGTACAGCTACCAACCAAACAGGAAAGACTGAAGCTTAAGTAGTCTGCGGACTGTAGAATAACAGAAGACTGAGCCCTTGTAGGAAAAGGATGAAAATGCTAAACTTAGGCAGCAGAAAAATGTATGTTGTAGCTACCTTCCTGTTGCTGGAACAAAGCACCCAACCAAATGCCACCTATGGGAGGAAAGATTTTATTTTGGCTTATAGTCAAAGCTCCATGATGGCAAGGGACTGCATGCCATGAGCAGAAGATGGACATCACCTCAGCTACAGCAGGTGGAAATAGCAGCTAGAGAGGGAGCCAACTTCCAACAAGGAGGAACTGGCTTTAATACCCCCAAGCTTGCCCCAACTACACACCTCCTTCAGCAAGGCTCTACCTCCCAAATTACCACCAGCTGGATACCAAGCATTCAGAACACATGAGTTTATGGGGAACAACTGATTCAAACCACTGCATTCCACCCCTGCCCCCATAGACTCACAACCATTTATGATGTAATATGTAATGTATTCAGTCCAGCTTTAAAAGTCCCCATAATTTTCATCTATCCTAACACTGTTCAAACCTCCCCAGGGTCTAAGTTCCCTTACTGTGAGCCTGTAAAACCAAAAACATAGAATGGCACAGAGTGAAAGATGGCATTACAAGGAAAGATTGAACCAGTGCAAGGTCTAAAATAAGTAGAGCAAACAAATCCTATAATTTCAAGGCCAACATCTGTTGTCAGTGACAAAGTCTTTCAGTTTCCAAATCTGCCCCTCCAGCTGGGCTGCTCACAGCCTGGGGAAAACTCTATCCTAAGCCAGCAATACTCCTTGGTTCTATAGTACTGGTATTTCCAAAATCCTGGGGTCTCCACTTTTAATCCAATGTTTATTCTCATGGATACATAGGATGGACTTCTATACAGGAACTACAACAATCCTGCCTCACATTGCTCAGTGGCCATTTCCAAAAAAAAAAAAAAAAAAAAAGTTTTACACATTCAATGAGCCCTTCTTTCTGGCATTTGTTTTATTTCCACAGTACCAGGTGAGCTACAAAATTTGTTAATCTAGTGGAGGAATAAAGCCACTGTTGAGAAACAGGAAAACTCCAGCATCTAGGCTCCCTTCCTTCTGCATCCTTCCTGCTGTCCCAATGCACAACAGCTGGCCAATCTCAATGGTGGTAACCTCTCAAACAATTGCAGCTCTTGCCTAAAACTTCAATTCCTTCCCATGCCATATTCTTCAGCTTACACTAGACCATTTCTATTAAACTCAACCTCACTCATATTCTCTGAAAACAGATGTAACCTAGCCTCACACAAACTGTCTTCACCCAATACCCACCAAGTTCTCTTCCCCTCATAAGCCAAGACTCACAGTCCACAGTTCTTTCTGCATCTAAATCTTTCAGCTCTCACAAGAATAGTCTATAAAGCTCAGCTTAGAACATTGCATGGCATCTCTTAAATCCAAGGTTTTAAATCCTTCCACATTCCTCCTACAAATCAGTTCTAATAGGTCAAAATCCACACAGTCAGGTTTCTAACAGCAATGACCCCATTCCACTGATATTAATTTTTGTTTGTATTTACTTTCTTATTACTGGAACAAAGCAGCTGATCAAAAACAGCTGATGAGAGAAAAGTTTTTGTTTTGGCTTACAGTCTCAAGGGGAAGCTCCATGGTGGCAGAGGAAAGCATGGTGTGAGCTGAGGCTAGACATCATCTCTGCCACAGCAGGTGGAAAGCGGTAGCAAAAGAGTGAGCCAAACTCTGGCAGGTGGAAGCTGGTTATGATACTCCTAAGCCTGCCTCCAACAACACATTCCCTCAAGCAATACTCCATTTTCGGCCCTCATTAGCTGGAGACCTAGAATTCAGAACACATGTTTATGGGGGACATCTGACCCCACAGTGTAGAAACCACCACAATGTAAAAATAAGTTCTATAAAATGTAGCTTAAAATCATTAAGATTTTAAATAAACCAACCTTTTCTTTTACTATGCTTAAACTAAGGTAATATATACAAATACAGTAGCCCAGCCTATATGTCTATCAATAGAAGAATGGACAATGAAAATGTAGTAGAGTACATATTCCCAATGGAATTTTGTCCAGCCATTAAAAAATGAAATTTGCAGGAATATGGCTGGAACTAGAAAATATTACATGAGCTCACAAAGATAAGTACTGCATGTTCTCTCTTATATGTGGATCCAGTTTCTAATTTTTTAGACCAGTTTTCAATTTATCTAGTCATGGACTATTTCCCCCAGAAATATATGGTTAAATATAACATATATGTTCAATATTTGTAAAATAGGAAACCAAATTAAGACCATATACATGAATTTCACTTCGTTTTAATGATAAATTTGTATATGTATCATATATTACATTAGGATATATGACCCATATAGACAGTACAATAATTTACTATACTGAAGCAAAATATTATGTCCATTTCAAAATTACACATTTTATGTTTATTCCACGGGCCAGTACAATATTAATGTAAAGGAATTCCAAATACAGTACAAGCTCATTACTTACAGTCTGTATTGTGCCTGAACTCTAGACTTTTTCCATCTTCAATATCTGTTATTTTGTGTGCTGACTGCTCTACTATAACCGCTGTCCCCATTGACCAGTGGTTTTTTCTTTTTTTCTGTGTATTTGAGTGATTTTACATGTTATTTGTCTTGCTATGTTTGACTTTTTCCACTCAACATCATCTGAAATTTTGTCTATGTTATTTAATGACTACCTCACTTTTTTTTGAGATAAAGTCTTACTATGTAATCCAGGCTGGCCTTGAACTTGCAAATCCTCCTGCTTCCATCACCCAAGTGCTAGAATTATAGACATATGCTCCCACACCTGGACAGGTTCTCCTGTTATAAAAAGCTTTTATTTTTTTATTGTTAAAATATTTTATTATTCATTTTCAAGCAGAGAGAGAGAGAGAGAGAGAGAGAGAGAGAGAGAGAGAGAGAGAGAGAGAGAGAGAGAGAGAGAGAGAGAGGACCAGGGCCACCACCTTGTTGGTCTGGCCCATGTGGGTCCTGGGGAATTGAACCCGTGGCCTCAGGCACTGCAGACAAGTGCCCTGGAGTCATCGCTCCAGCCCCATAAAAAGCTTTTAATTGACAATTTTACATATACATAGTGTATTTTGATCATAATTCCCTTTCATTACTTTCTTTATATAAGATATACTCTTTCATGTATGTTGTGAATATATATCTTTTATCTAAGATGTGTGTGATATGTGCATGTGTATACAACAGTGAATGTGGGTAGCAGTCATGAAACTAGAAAGTGTCTGATGAGGTGGGAAAAAAGGTGAAGGAAGGGATTGGGTGTGTAATGGAGGACAGGTGACAGAGTAGAAGGAGAATGCTGGGGGTAGAATCCAGGGGCAGGGAATAGAAAGGAGGGGAAGCATCAACCAGAAGCCCAGCCAAAGCACACCTACATCAAAAGAACACTTCTTGAGGCATCACAATTCCGAACCTAAAATCCTACTCTATGGCATAGTTACAAAGACAACATAGTACGGCACAAAAACAGGTATATAGACCAGTGAAATAGAATGGAGAATCCCGAAATAAACTCACATAGCTCTAGTCATTTACTTCTTGACCAAGGCAGAAAAAATACACTGGACTAAAGGCAGTCTATTCAACACATGGTGATGGCAAAAATGACTATCCATCTACAGAAAAATGAAATTAGATCCACATCCCTCATAAAAATAAAATAGACATACAAAGAGAACTATGTAATATGAAAGTCAAAAAGGAGCTAAGGTTTGGGGAGGGAGGGGACAAGGGAGGGAGAAAGGGGGAAAGAAAGAGAAAGGGAAATGGAAACAAAGCACAAAAGTTGTTCGAAAAACAGGGTAGTGAACCCTAATTCTTTGTATGTCAATTAAAAAATAAAAAATTTTAAATGAAAACAAGTTATGTATGAAAATACTTTAAGGAAGATGTTACTCTATATGCTAATTAAAAATAATTGATTAAAATAGATCTAGCTTGAATGTTAAACCTCTCATTCTATATGCTTATAAATCAGAGTCTAGAACAAATCAGAAAATGAAAAATAATTTTAACAAAAAAATGTACTTTTTGTCATGCTAGTATGATTAACAGAATCGAGTGGGTATGTTTTGACAATCAGAACGTAAACACTCTAATATTGATTTGTCTGATAAGTACGAGTTTTGATGTATACAATTGATTATACCTAGATGAAGCATATATTTAGTCATACACATCTCAGGTCCACCATGCCTAATAATTAGGATGAAATGCAAGGTTCTAGCTTAATTCCTATGTCATTGCTTACCCTCTTCTTACCCCAACACTAACACTTCCTACCTAGGCTGGAATCATTCTAGGAAACCTTTGGGCTTCTCCTTCTGAAATGGGTGTCTGATGGATTCCAGATGAGAAGAGAAACAGAAATTTGTACCTTTTGCTCCCTGTTAGCAGAAGGTGAAGACTCTCATCTCTGACCTCCATTTGAAAGGAGCTCCAGGTACAAGTACATCACTTTCCTTTGCCAGTTCAAGAACACACTGGATCTTTACCAAGTGTTTACCTCATTTAGCATTTGGTCTAACAGTGAGGCAGGCACTGAGGCATTACTGTCTGCACCACAGGCCTGACTCTTCCTCCTCACTCTTAGGTCTGAGCATGTCCAAAGTAACCTGTAATTAACCAAATCGTGCCAAGGAAGGTACCACACACTTTGTCCTGTAAAGAATTCACACTTTTACTCTGGGTAGGGCGAAAGTTTCCCTTCCACCTTTAGACAAGCTACAGTGAGTAATAAATACCAGTACGTATTTATCTACGTACGGAGCCCCCTAACTTGCATTGTGCTTTCAGGCAGACCAGTAAGAACCTCAGAGGCAAGCCAGGAGGAAGCTGTGTCAGGAGGGACCTGTGACCTGGCTCGCCTCCCTGCCCTAAGTCATGAAGACAGAATGGGTAGCTGGGATAGTATGTCCATGAATAGTGTTCCTTCACTTGGAGACTTGAGGACATGTTCATGATAGGTATGCGAATCACAGAGAATTTATAAACAATGACTCTTAGTACTCCCCTTCCCCACTCTCACCCAGAAAATATCTCAGGTTATGGAAAAAACAAAAACCTAAGTCAGTAGGGCAGGTGAAAGAACATTTTAATGTTGGCAAAATGAAAGCACTGAAGAGACAGAATATGAACTCTAGTAGAATAGGTTATGACCTATGAAGAGATGCATTTTTAGATTCTCTCCTCTTTTCTCATGGAATAGTAAATTGGTTTAGGGTAAAACATTTAGTGAAAATTGGAAAGCATGGCTCCTATATATATTTTTTTCACTGCTTTGAATTTTATGTGCTGGTTTTCATATATTCAGGCTAAAGTGATCACTTTAAAAGAGTGAATTTATCTTACATGTGCTAAGATTTTATTTAGACTTGGCTGAGAGACCCAGATATCTTCTCTGAGTAGGCGACAGACACACTTTTATGTCAGAACCTAGCCTGGGGTTTTAGTGTGCAAAGTTTTAAAAATTCAGATGCAGAAATGGAGTATTGATTCTGGAATTCTTTCTGTAGCCCAAGACACTGAGCATGTTTCTTCATGAGGAACCAGCTGGGACCCATCCTTTCTCCATGTCCCATACTTGATCCTGTGCCTGAGCAGGCTTCAAACCTTGCTGCCCAGAGAGCTCTTTCTGTTTAACATGCTCCCAGAATCAAAGACCATAGCATCAGTTTGACATTAAGAAGGGCCTAGCTTTTATGTGTGAGGGGATAAACAATGTGGATACAAGACGTTGTAAAAAATGGATAAATATTGAAATAATCATTGCCCCAAAATTTATGATTCCAAATGTCCTATTGCATCATGTTTTGTTTTTTACTTAGAGCCTATGTGCCTTTCACAATGACTCACTTTCCTTCATCTCACTGGCCTGATTCTTAAAAATAATCTCTTCCCATTTGATCCAAATATTTCAGTCTCCCCTTGGAATTCTAATTCTTTTAGATCTCTGTTTACAAGCTCAAAAGTTGAAAATCAAGGGGAATATTTGACAAGCATGCCTTGAAAGGGGGCACAGCTGCTGAATTGAAGAGTTTGGGATGTTTACTTTGGAGAACTGAAGGAAAATTAGAATGGAGAGATGAGGTGTAGTCGTATAAATGAGGGTCTGTACTCTGGTGTTCAATACTAGGACCAATGGAGAGACATTATTCAGAAAGACTGCATTGAACTGTATAAGAGAAAACTCTCTATTGATTAAAGGCTAAGTAGGATGGTTGAATTTATGAACTTTCTTTTCTTCACCTAAAAGTTAGATGACTGGTATGTTACAATGGGAGTTTTTAAAAACAATAGTAAAATTCCATAACTCTAAGAAAATTCCACCAAGGCCAAGACTCCATAATCATTGGATTGTTTTGCAGCATGAGCTCATGTGTCCTGGCCTTTGGACTACACCATTCAGTGCTATAGGACAGAGCAAGTTTTCCTGGAGCCTTTGGCTAAGGAGGCTGTTTTCAGTTTTTAAACACTTCTTACAAAGCAAACCAATGTTCACATCTTGAATAAGTTGATCCGAGAGGAGTTTCAGGTAACTCAACATAAGAAACTGTCTATCCAAGTAGAAATTTTTTATGGCTTGTGAGATTTCATTTAAGAATTCACCTCTGATGGAGTAGAGAGCTAAGAATTCACCTCTGATGGAGTAGAGAGCTATCCCACTGACTTAGATATAATAGTAAGTACTATTTACTGACTTGAAAAATCCTCACCATAGTTCTGTGAAGAATGTATGGTTTCTATTTTATCTAGGAGAGTAGGGAAAAGATGAAACAACCTATAACATGTGCATGAACTGGACCATGAGCCCAGGCTTGAGTCACAGCCAGTGCTCCTTTATTCTGTGCTGCCTTCCCCGGCCTCAGCCATTGTCATAGTCGGCTCGTATTGCTGGGATGAGCATCCAAACCAGGCACAGGGATAGGAGGAAGGGATTTGTTTCAAGCTTATAGAGAAAACCAAACAGCCAGCAAACACCAAAAAGCAGCAAGTATGAACTGGCAGCAGGCAGGACCCCTCAGAACTCTGACTTCTCTCTAAACTTTTGGGCTGGAATTCAGATCCACCCCCAGTGACACGCCCACTCCAGCAGAAAGTTTAACCTTAATAATTGATACCTGAGGCCATGAAACCGCAGCTGTCTTCTCAGTGGCTTGGTAAATGTGGTCCTGGCTCTAGACAGCAATCCTCCCATCTAACCCCAAATCCCTCAACTCTATGGACAGTAACCACTGCTGTACTGAGATTTGGAAAGGAACCACACTACTACTAGAATTGGTGTCTAGCAGCAGAATAGCTGCTTGAGCAGATTGTAGACAAAATGCTCTGACTTGGGTCAGTGGTCCATGACTGTATCCTAGCACTTGAGGGGTTGAAGTAAGAGGGTTATCTCTCCAGCCTGGGCTACCTATTGAGATCCTGTCTCAGCAAAATAAAACAACATACTCTGCTGCTTCTGTATTTCTGAGCAAGTATCTAGTGCATTGGCCTTATATTTGAAATTACACAGGCAGCATGTGTGTGGAGCCAGCCTTAGAGATAAGATGGTTGGGGGGTGACTAAAGTATAACTATAATTAAATTAACCAGGAAATGTGTCCGAGTGCGAGCAGGCAGAATGTCCTGTAAAACAGAAGTCATGCGTGTCAGTGAGAAGTGGCAAAGTTTGAAACAGACCATGAGACAAACATAACACTGAAATTGTTGAAAAGGGAATGTCATGGCTTGATCCAGGTGTCCCCCACAAACAAATGAATGTGTTGTTCTGGGTAATTAATCCTCTCTGGGTAATTAATCCTCGGCTGACAGCAGTTTGGATTTTACAACCTCGCTAGAGCTGTGTTGTTGGGGGCAGACTTATGGGGGTTATAAGCCAGCTTCCCCTTGCCAGTGTTTGGCACACCTTCCTGCCGCTGTTTGCAGTGCTGTGGCAGAGGTGATGTCCAGCCCTCTGCTCATGCCATCGTTTTCCCTGCCAGGATGGAGTCTCCCCTTGAATCCGTAAGCCTAATAAACCCATTCCTCCACAAGACGCTTTTGCTGGGGTTCTTTCTGCGCAGCAACTAGAAAGCTGACTGCAACAGGGAATAAATTGACATATCATATGCTAGAGAGTAAGGGTGGCCTTGAACATGAAACACATCTGAATGGGAAGACTGATTCTAAGCTAGCAAGGAAGGGGCGCATGGGAACCATGCTGTGTGATTCGTTAAGAAAAACACTCATTAAAAAACCTCAAATTATAAAAACAATGCATTGGAAGCAGTTCTTAAATGGAATAGGTTTACAAGTAACAGGGGAGACCTGAGCATGGGTGTAGGGATTCACGGCACAAACCAATCATGCTGTGGGGAATCCCAATGTAAACACAGAGGCCTGGAAACAAGAATTCACAACTATGCGGTTTTTCCCAGAATTCATTTCCTTACATAAACTCAGTCTTTCTGTGGCTATCCTGACCAAAATCTCTTAGTGTTTAATGGAACCATACTTCAAACATGTGCACCCCCTCACAGGCACAAACACCAATTTCTTAGCTTAAGAAAAAGGAATTCCCTCAGTTTGTTGAGTAAAGCAAGGTTATTTTGGTGGAATCAGAAGGAACTAAGAACTTAAGAGAAAGCTTTGTACTTTTAAAGATTTAAAGAGTTTTACAATGAACACTGATTACATTTGTAGTCAGAAAAAAAAAGAACTCGGTAAAGTGGTTTTTATTTTGAAAGGCTAAATAGAAAAGGTTTGGAGTCCCTCTAAGAAACCATAGTCATTACCAAAAAAAGTGTGATGGGAATTAACTGTTTGCCACCTCTTTTCATTTCATTCCCAACCTGAAATAAACTATTCACTGCCTTATTTTTAAATTTTATTTAAATTTAATAAGGTGATTGGTTAAGAGGCATTAAGGGTAATTTACCCAGATAATCTATGCTCTAAACAAAAGACAAGGCAATGCTTCACGACCTCTGACTGGTTTTCTAGAAATCCCAAGAGCCTGAGGACACACTCCAGTCTTGAACTAAATGACCACATTAATGAAAGAAGTAGCCTCTAATGAAAGAGAGTTACTGGTAACCCATGAGATAGTTAAAAATGCTCTCCCAATTTTTTTTTCCAGAAGGAGCTCAGTTCCTGGGAAGCTTCTACTTTGCTGTGGGATCACCCAGCTTTTATGAACAAGGAATTCTAGGTACATAGTCTCTTATCACCAACCCAGATTCCCAGCCAGCCTGACCTAAGAATTGAAATTAACTCTAAAATCTCTAAATTAAGTAAAGCATTCAGGGTACAGTGACAATAAAGAAGGCAATGTCTTTACTACAATAGCATTAACCCAGTTTGGTATTAGATATGCACGAATAGGTCGCTCTTTTATCAGAATACAAGGGGCTGGCATTGTTCCATGACTAATGCTACTTCTCTTTCTAAGAACAAAATTGAAATTTATCAGTATTTCCATCTGCCATTAAGTGGCTGGCACTGGCTACACAAGACCTGCATAACATGAGGGCAAAAAAAAAAAAATGATGACATGAAACCAGAAGACAGACTAATTGGAAAGAAGGGGTTCTGTGGAGGGATGGAGGGGAGGAGGACAGAAGAGGTTGGTGGAAGGGATTACGATCATGGTACACTGTGTATATGAATGGAGGTTTTCAATAAAATGTTTTAAAAAGAGGATAAAAATATCCCTGTCTATGTTCACTGAAAATAGGGGTAGGAGGGAGGAAAAGAGACAGAGGGAGAGAGAAAACAAAGATGAGGAAAATGCCATTCTGTCACGCACAGGGACACAGAAACTTGAAAACCTGGAAAACAAGCAGTAATAAACACATCCATAGAGAGAGATGAAGAGAGCAGTTCTGATGTTCCTGGCGCTATATTACAGGTAGAAAAAGATCAGCATCACACATGATCATAAGGAACCCAGCTAGACTCAGCCTCGTAGGACTGCTATTATTGCCTGAGTGCATGTGCCTAGAGAAGAGGCTGTTGGGAGATTATTAATTAGGTCTCCATGATGAAATTGATGTCCTTGGAAGAAGAGACTCCTTTTTATCTCCCTATCTAGGGAGGAAGTCCTAAGAAGACAGCTATCTGCACATTGGGACGTGACCCCACCAGAACCTGACCTGCCTCAGGCCAGAGTCGTCAGGAACAGTGAGAAATATTTCTGTCATTTTAGCCACTCAGTCCTTGTATTTTGTTACAGTAGACTTAACTAAAATGAAGGCTGACTTTGATGAATACCTTACAATAGCTTGTCTTCTGATAGTCTCATCTTCAAAGACAAACAAGAAGTGTCTTGATTTATTTCAAAACAGACGGCACAATTTGCAGGTTATTAATCTTTCTTCCACAGAGCTTCATGTAGTAACAGCCCGACCACAAAGTGGAACATCCACTTGTCCACCTCTGATGGCAGTCAGCTAATGTGCTGTATCTCCGTTCAAACTAAGGAGGACTCACTAGTGTTACCGGGTGGAGTCAGGGGCAAGTGAAGATTACCTCACAGAGGGTGTAGTTGGTCACATTTCAGAATGCTTACACATCCTCAGAGCAGAGGGACAGAAAATGTATGTCCACCTTGGCTTCCCTCCTATTCCCTAAGAGGCCTGCTTCCAGTTGAGCATGTCAAACCTCAGACTTTTTCTCCTTGTAAATCACAGCAAGTGTGAATTAAGCACCCTGTTCTCAGTGAAAGTGAGAAGGTCAGGCCCTGTCAGCCACATCATTTAATTAGAGTGTCTCCCACCCTAGGGTGAGATAGACCCTCACATTCAAACTACCTCACCCACCCAGCTGCACACTTCATAATGAAGTGCATCTAAACTCACTTTAATTAATTTGTACTTTGTTTGAATTTTCTATCAAGGTAATAATTTTGAATCTGAACAGATACTTGTATCTTTCTAGTCTTTGTATAATTTGCTTCTCTTGTCTTTTCTGGTTCTTGGAAACTGACAAAACAGAAACATTTTTTTTCCAATTTTCAAGGGATTGTTTCTATATGCTGCTATTTAGTCCAATGCTTGCTATGGAACTTTGCAGTTTCTTTTTAAAAAAGGAAGAAAGCTTTCTATTTAGACTTCAGAGATTTTCCATAGATGTTTGGTTCATTTTTACATGCATTTTCATTATCTGTTAAGATCATCAAGTGGTTTATCCATTCTAATCTGTTAGTGTGATAACAGACAGTCTTCCAACTGGTAAACTGATTTTTTTTTAATTGTCCAGGATGAACCAAACTTGGTTGTAATTATTTTTAAGAAATATCAGAATTTTGTTTGTATGTATATGTTCTTAGTATTTTTGAGTTATTTATGAGTCTATCATAATTTTTTATTGTGTGTGTGTGTGTGGGGGGGTGCGCCCGTGCACATGTGCCATGGCACTTGTGTGCAGGTCTGAGGACAACCATAAGGTGTTTGTCTTCTCTATCCACGTTGCTTGACACTGGGTCTCCTTTGTTGACCCTTCTTGTTTTACTTTTTGCCATTTTATGTATGCACCAGTTGAGATGACCTTGAGCTTCCAGATTCTCCTGCTTTGCCTCCCATGTTGTAGGTGTGTTGGGTTTACAGACACATATTCCACTTTGCATCTGGCTTTATGTGTGTGCTGGGACTTGAACTTGGGCCAGTAGGTAGTCTTGTAAGCAAGCAAGCACCTTTAAGTGCCATCTCCTCATCCCCTCAGCTTATAATTTTTAATCATTTTCCTATCTTGGTATTGATATTATAACTGTTTCATGAAATGAATTGTAAAGCTCTTCATTTATTTTAGTCTTTGAAATAGAGTATGTGTGGTTTTAAATGATTTCGAATGTATTATTTAGTATAATATGTGGTGGTTTGAAGGTAAAATGTCCCCCTAGCTTCATGTGCTTGTGCTTCAGTCTCTTATGTAACAGTCAGCTAGTAGAGCCTTTGAGGGGGTGGCTTCTTACTGGAGAAGGTGTCACTGGGGGCAGACCCTGAGCTGGATCCCCGCAGCCCCTGGGCTGTTCACTAGTCAGCTCACTGTCACTACCTCCTGCCCTGCTGTCTCCTTGTCTGAAGCTCTCCCTGCCATGATGCAACCTCCCCTCGAAACTGTAAGCCTCCAGTAAAGCCTTTCCTTTCCTCATCGTGCCTGGTCCGGTGTGTTGTTGCAGCAGCGAGGAGGTTAACTGCGACATGACGTGACCGGCATTCTGGTGAGTGCTTTCTAGACCGTGGCTCTGGTGTGGAACGTGGAGCATGGCTGTAAAAGCAGGCAAACTGCAAGCTTGGAGGACTCCGCAGGGGAGTCCTCACACTAGGCTGAGGAGGAAGGAAGTCCACAATTGAATTACCACCAAAATAGCATTGAGTTCCCATATTTTCCCTGTGGGATGCCCTGGCCTGGGCTCAATTCAATCTTCAAACTAGAAGGAGGTTCTAGAGTTGCCCTGTTTCTTATGAAGCCCCTGTACATTTCAATGGTGTAAATTCAGCTTGTAGTTAGAAAGTGATGAACTTCGTACTAGGTCAATCCATATTTTGCAAAAACATTTGTTCCTTAGCACATTTCCCATCTGTCTCTAAGCTCACGATGCTTTTTCTCACCAACATCACCACTGTTTTCCATACTGTCAAACTCAGTAGACATCTCATAGTCCATATGACCTCGGGTCCTTTCTTCCTGAAACACTTCCCACTTTTAACTTATGGGACAATGCCGTCTTCTGGTAATTGTTGTGCTTTTATCTGCTCCAAATCTCATATTAAGTCTCCTCCATGGGAACTGGTATAGGCTCTTCTCTTTGTACATTATTTATTTAGGTGAAGTCTTCTGCTTGCATTCCTTTAATATCATCTTTCTACCAGTAATTACCAAAGTTCTGCTGCCTGCTTTTCTTTTGAGACAGGTTTTTTTTCTATGTTACCCAGCCTGATCTTAAATTAGGGTCTCATGTGACCCTTCCACTCAGCTTCCTAAGTAACCGGGGCTGCAGGCCTCCACCATCACACTCACCTAAACACAGACCTTCTGCTCCTCCTTTTCCAACATGCTTCCACTTTAGTTTCTCCAACTCAAAATACTAATGAATGGCTCATCAGACAAAAGTCAATTTGGGCTTTTCTCATTTATATGTTGGCTCCTCTTTCTATATGGCTCCCTCACTGCTCCCAGGCTGCCTCCTGCTCCTCATCTCACAGGACTGTTTCCAGCGCCCACTGAGCCCTTCTTGTCTCTCTGCTCTTCCTACGTTGTCACCTGCCTGACTCCTTCCCGCCTTGCATCTCAGGTCAAGTGTCACTGTCTTGGAAAAGACTTCCCTGATTATCTAAAACAGTCTCATAGCCACAGCACTGTTCTTTACACAGTGTTATCACAACTTGAAATGTCCTTGCTTTGTATATTTTGCCTCCCTTCTTAGAACATGAGCACTGCATGAGAAGAATACCTTATACATGTTTAAACATTGGTGCCTGCAATAGTATAAAGTATATACTAAAATAAGAAAAACAAAACCTCTTGAAAAAATAATATACTTCCATTTCCAACTATAGCATTCTTATTTGTGTTTCATAACTCTAAGTGAGAAACTATAAAATTTGGATAAAATTTAAAACAACAAAAAAATCACTTTCTGGGCATAGTGGCTCACGTCTATAATCCCAACAGTTGGAAGGCTGAGCTAAGAGAATCACTGTGAGTTTGAAGCGAGCCTGAGCTACAGAGTGAGTTCCCAGTCAGTGGAGGCTAGAGTGAGACCCTGCCTCAAAGAAATTCCGACTAAAGGTATCTGCGGTCTATCAAGTCAGCCAATGCTCCAGGAGCCAAGATTGCAGCTAGACAGGAAACACTGAGAAGTCAGTCTGTTACTTTGTGCTGCAAACCCACTGGCAAACCCCTTGCCAGTTTACAAGCAGCAGCCCAAAGACTGATGATCCCAGTAGGGTTTCAACCTTCTCCCAGTGTTTGAGAGAACAATAAAAATCCTAACTCATCACAGTGAAGGGGTATAAGGAAATACCACTGGCTTTTCAATTGCTATTGCTCTGAATACACATAATTTGGAAGTAACTAGACAAGGCAATAAAATACTGAAAATAAGTCAATTCTCAAAAAAAAAATTAGAACCAAAATCCCTTATTAGCTTAATTTCATCATAGTAATCTTTTTCATAAAATAATCACTCAGATTCTCAAATTATTGTTCTAATTTTCCATTCACACCATCAGCTAGGGATTATCAGTGCCCTCTGAGGACAAAAAAAATTAATGTCTAAGAGAAAAATAGAAAAACAGATAGGTCCATCAGAGATCTAGATAGAATTTTTAGACAAACTCTAAAATAACTATGACTAATACCTTCAAAAAACAGATCTCATAATGTTCATGAGCATTAGAAATTCATCTCACAACAATCAAGTGGAAATTTAAGAAGTTAAAATGCAATAATTAAAATTAATTCCAACAAACAGGCTCAACGCAGGCAAAACTAATGTAAAGAATAGTAAAAAGAAAAATGATAGGCAGAAAATGCCGAGTCTAAATCATGAAATTTTTAAAAGATAGAACTAATTTTTAAACTGTAAGCACCATGGGACAAAATGGAAATGTTACACACTGAGAGAAGAGCCCGAAGTTACCTGGTCATCATTATATTATGGCCGCCAGTCACCTCCAGCGCCTGTGGAGCCAACTGTGGGTTCTATGTGGAACTCTCCTGATCCCTTCTGAATTAGGGCCGACAAATACATAAAAGCTCCAATCCTAACCCTAGAAAGTACAATTTAAGAATTTATATATACAATGTAAACATATGTGGGATGTAATATGATATTTCTGAATTGATATAAATTATTATTTAAATCATGAAAATTCTTTCTGAAAAAAATGGAGAAACAAAAGTCATTTAGTTATTGGTAAAGGACCTAATTAAGTCCTGGATTTAGATTTCATCTTATCCTTCTATTATAATAATTTTATGTATATGTCCATATAATACTTTATGGTAATCATTTGTATGTATGTATGTATGTATGTATGTATGTATGTGTCCTTACTCAAATGAAGGATATAATATCTTTCATTCCTAACACTTAGTTAATTGTCTGATACTTAGTAGTATCTCAAGATTATGTCCATGAGATAGATACAAACTAAAGGAAGTTGTAAATACATAATGAACAAGTGTAAATTCCAGGCTGATATCTCAGATTTGCAAACCATAGGGCAAAACTCATTTTTACAGGACGTGATATTCAATAAATGACCTGTAAAAAGAAAATTCCTTAAACTGTAATGCCAAGAAATACATCAGCTGGATGATCCAGAGTGATCAATAATCTGGGGAGATCAATGTTGAAACAGGTTCATCTATATTTATGATTAACTCTTCTGCTTGCTGTTTAACTGTATTTATTCACTGTTGTCTCAGAGTGGCCTTGAACTCATGGAGATCCTCCTACCTCTGCCTCACAAGGTCTGGAATTAAAGGCGTGCACCACCATACCTGGCAAAAACTATCTTTTTAGTACAGAATGTAAGTTATGCAATTTTCATAAGAATAAAAGCTCATGAAAGCAACATTTTTGGTTTGGTATTTGATGCAGGAGTCACCAAATAGGAACATACATCAATATGCCAATGATCATGACTTTTATTTTTAAAAATCTATATTTTCCTCTTTTTCTGGGACTAGCGCCATCTAGGCAAACAGAAAAGCTGGACAGGAATAGATCTTGGAGATTCTGGAGCAACACCCAACCATGGTTGGTAGAGTTGACGTTTTAGCCACCCACTCCCAAGCCTCTGCGAAGCAAGCCAACTTGACAGAAAGCGAGCTGATCAAAACAGCCTGAGACTGAATGTCAGATCAAGACTAGATCTCTGAAGAGTTCCTCACGTTCCTGGTGGCCCTTTCAAAAGCTCATAATTATGTCTTCAAAAGGCATGCTAGCCTAAGTGCCAAGGTCTAGAGAAATGTCTCAACTCTGAACTGAAACACGAAAATACTCATAAACAGTTGATTTGCAATGAAATTCTGAACTCATAAAATTCCTCCCAGTTTGGCATTGGCACATGAGTTATAATAGCTCAATGTTTTCAGATACAAAGACACCAGTTTCAAAAGTAAACAGGAGAGAACTGCGAAGAAGCCAACAATGGCTCTTAAGGGACAGCTAGCTACAACTTGAATCTTTTCCCATTCTTTCTTTATTGGCTTCTCTGACACTTCCCTTCCATGGATGCAGAAAGTCTGGTTCTATGAGTCATGGAGTTAGTTCGGCCTTCTTTCCTAAAGTGATCTCTCAGGCTGAGAGACTGAATGTTACTGGCAAGCCCTATAACTTTACATCATATTGGCTAGAAAAATTGGTCATAAAGTAGTTTTCAGCCCAAGGACCTTCGGACCAAGAGAACTTGCAACACTGACCTTCATCAAACAAAGGAGGCCCAAGAAATGAGTCCCACTCACAGCCAAGTAGGACATAAGACAACACTGTAGCAACCTTTCTTCACAAGTTGAATAGGGCATGCCCCAAATTTAGTGAAGAAAAGTTCCCCAGAAATTGAGTTTTAGCAATTTAGCTCATAACTAATGAAAGGATGTTTTATTCTCACAAAAATACCAGTTAATCGTTACTAATAAATCCCACAAAGTTCCTATGACATCTTGACCTTCAGCAAACCCACTGGACTGCCTGCAACCTTCAGGCAGAGTTGCACCAACAAAATTTGTATCAAATTGGTGGCAATCAATGGCTGTAAATCATAACGAAAAGTTAGTACTCGATCCCAACTCAGACTTCCATCTTCTCTTGCTTCTTTCTCCCTCCTCCTGGGTTTTCTCAGCAAGGTCACCCCCACCATTATTCTCCACATCAGCCCTTTCTGCTGCAGCCTTGGCAATCTTAATCCCATCCTAAACAAGCCCCAGCCCTTGTCCTGTCCCCCAAGGCTCTCTACCTCAAGATGTTAAGGGAAGTCTGGTCCAGGGAGGAGAGCCCTCCTCCTGCAGCCGCCCTCCAAATGGACAGCAACAGTAGGCTCTTCTGCCCTTTCTTCTGGCAGCTTCTACCTGTGATCTTTGGGGGCTATGCTTCCTCGCTCCCTTATGCCTCTGGAAGGCATCCTTCCTTGATCAGTGAGAAATTTGGGTCCTGCCTCTCCCTCTCCACCCGGGGGTCTGCTTTATGCCTGGAAGGTTATCCATGGAGCAGGGAATCAGAAAGATGACACATTCATGATGTCATATCCTATTGTGAATGCGCTTTGGGAATTCATAATTTAATCAGTAACATTAACAGCAATGTGGTTACAGTTTGTGTATGATAAAATTAGTTAAATATATAAATATTTAGGTAACATTACAATATTACACAGGTTTAACTTTTAATTTACTTCAATTTAATGTGAGAAAGATTTCACCAAATTTTGCAATCAAATTGCTTATTTGAAGGGTCTAAATAAATAAATGTACATTTAATTTTACTCCTACTTTAAAAAATCCTACTTTCATGACCTGATGTTTAGTCTTACATTTAAGTCATATAATAAATATATCTTTTCATGTTTGCAAGAATTTTCAAATTCTAGAGATGTGAGAAACACAGTCTTGGGGTCAATTTGTGGAATTATCATTATTCTGTCCCCATCACTGTGCATTTTTTACAATGGATATTGCTTCCCCTTCTCTTAATAGTGTATGTTCCTTCAAAATAAATACAATTCAAAAATTATAAACCCAATAAAAATAAAAGTGATAAACAAGCCAACCCTCGCCCCACCTAGACAATCATATACACCTATCTGAAATATCCTATGAATTTTTTCTGTGAGTAGTATATTTAGTTCATCCATGAGTGACCATGTTTACCTCATGTGTAATTATCCACACTTTTCTAGAATACAAACAGATGTTGCAGGAGCGTGTATGTGTGTAAAGAGAGGGACTCATTTGCTTTATAATAAGGCTGGCCTTATTTTATGTACTCTGTATTTAGACTTTTCTCAGAGCAATGTTTTATGAAAGTCTCTCTAGCTCGACTCTCTTAAAGAAAAAATACTGTGGATTGAATACAGTTATTTGTGGGTTTTCTAAGAAATTCTCAGTGCTTCGGTTTCTTTCCCTTTTATAAGGTCGTTATGAGGATAGAATGGCGGTGGGGCTAACTCAGACAAAGTATATATGAAAATAATGTTCTCTCTTAATGACTGCCCTACCACACACATTGAGCCCCTGGCCCCCTGAGTGCGCTGCCTTCAATCTGCCCCTAGCACAAGTGACGCCATTGTATGTGCAGCTTACCTAGCGGTAGTTTCATTTCCCTGGGTGGATTGCTAAGAGTGGCAGAGGCAGATGCATTTTTAGTTTCCATCAGTAGTGCCAGGGTACATCATGTCTTGTTCGGGTTTTTTCAGGGAGGGTCCCGCTTTCTAGCCCAGGCTGACCTCAAGTGCACTATCCTCTCACCCCAGACCACTTACATTTTAAAGTCTGAATCATTTCCCCTAGTGTGAGAGCAGCAGGGATTCTCACTTTTAGTTATTCTAATCTCGAGGCTGTGGAATGATGCATTGCGATTGCTTTACCTGCATTTCTTTACCCTTGGCAGAGTTGCATGTAACTCCATGTTTACTGGCCACTTGAATTTACTTTTCTGTGTCATTTCCCCATAATTGCTGTTTGGCTATATATGTTTCAACCACTTATAAGTTTTTTGTCTTTAAATTGAGAGATATTTGTGTACAGGTAATCCTATTTTTTCTTTTCTTTAATCAATCTGGAATTTATCATGCTATTCTCACAGATCTATTGAGTTAGTAGCACCATTTTTAAAATAACCTGTCATTTCTCTTTTGCTCAAGTGCCATTTTTGTTATATATCAAATATCCACATGTACTGGGATCTATTTCTGAACTCTCTATTCTGTTTCTTTGATTTTTTTTTCTAAGCCAAACCAAAGCCAATAAGGAGGTCATGCTATATCTAGATTTGGTGAAGCAACTCACTCCTAATGAGTTACCTTTTATGCATTAGTCATTCAACATAACTCTAAAAAATGACTTTATCTAATCCTTCCCCAACTGCATACAAATTGAAATTATAAAATTGTATTATATTTACTTATGTTTGGAATAATTTATGTTTTACTATATATCTAAAACACTAACTTCCTTTTGTGACATTTTATTATTTTGTAATGATCTTTGAATTTTTTCTCTATTATAGCTTGTTGCTGGCATAGAAAACTACAACTTGTTTTCATTTGTTCACCTTTGGTTCATTTCAATGTCAATAGTCAGTTTATTATAAATGTCCATATTTTTCAAGCTGTTCTCATTTTAGCAGAGCTCCTTAACATCCTACTTCGCACGCAACAACACAACAGCTAAGCATCCTGGCACGCTTGGCAGGTGGATGCAGGAGGATCATGGATTCAAGGCCCGTCTCAGCAACATAATGAATTTGAGGCCAGACTGGGCTACATGGGAATCTGTCTCAAAAAAGGAAAACAAACAAACAACAATAACAAAAAGTCATCAGTATTCTAGACCGATGGGTATACATCAAATTTTTAAAAAATTCATTTTAAATAACCTTTACTTTAAATGACAAAATTTGTTACCTTCTATTTATATCCAGGTTCTACTAACCTCACTCTTTTTCAATTTCCTAGACAATGTGATCCTTTTCATGTCTTCTTATATCGTCTTACATTTTATATTATATATAAGATATGTTATATCTTACATCATATCTTATTAATCATGGTGCCTGCACCTTTCACTTCTTATTTCTTTTCTTTGGTCTGTACTCTGTGCTCTGTGAAACCCCTTGTTCATGTTATGGAGAGACTTCTTTAACAACATGGACAGATTCTAAAGCCAGCCAGTAATTTTCTATTTTAAGTTTTTTATTAGCACACGTATTAATTATACATATTAATGGGTTTCATTGTGACATTTTCATACATGTATATCACATATCTTATGTACTGTGCAGTTGTATCACAAAAAAGAAATTATTGTGTCTGAGGAAGTACTTAGTCAGTGAAGTACTTGCCTCACAAGTGTGAGATCCTAAGTTGGCCCCCCAGTACCCATCTAAAAATGGTGATAGGAGTCATAATACAAGCACCGGAGAGGCGGGGGACAGGATGATCCCTGGGGCTCACTGACCAGATAGCCTGGCCTCATTGGTGAGCTCCAGGCCAATGCGAGACTCTATATCCAAAAAAGGGAGGGACACTCCTGAAAATGATACTAAATATTGTCCTCTGGCCTCCGTGTGCATGTGCACACATACATGAACACATACACAGCAGGCATTCACACACATACATGCATTATTTTGCAAGAAAACATCTCGTAATGTTTTAGTAAGTTCACAATGTGTGCTAGGCTACATTCATAGCTATCTTGGGGTCCATGGATAAGAAGGAAGAGCTCCAGAAACTTTCTCTAATTCTCTCTAATTCTTCTGTATTTAGGAGCAGAAGACAGTAGTGGGAGAGAAGGTGCCACTTTCCTTGACTAGGGACAGCTCAGTCCTTTGTGTTGGCTGTCCACACTGTGGCCCTGTGTACTCTGGGAAGTACATATTTAAATGCTGTTCACATGTGGTTCTTATGTGTGGCTGGGAAAGTGGTGAGGGAGTCTCCTTAGACATTTCCCTCACTTGGGGGATCTGACTACAGACATTATATCTCTGCAGCTTGTACACACACACACACACATGGCATCTTATAATCCCCAGTAGATCCCAGGTCCTACCCTTCGGTCACAGTTGTTTCTAATTTCCCCCTAAGAAGTGTGCATGTTCACTCCTTGAGTCTGGACTCAGACATATAAATTTGCTTTGGCCAGTTGAACACAGTAAGATGTGGTTTTATGGTTCATGTACATGGTATAAGTCACACTTCTGTCAGAAAGCAAAAGCCAGCTTCATGCTGCATACAAGAGACTCTCACGATGATGCACTTCAGTGAAGAGAAAAGCAATGGCAAATATGAACAGAAAGAAAGCCCATCAGCTGGTTAAAAAAAAAGCCCCAAGAGTGGCCTCTGGAGTTACTGATGTCACAAAGATCTGGAGCAGTATTGGCTGAGCTAATAAAGAGCAAGAGTGGGGGAAGCCGGGCGTGGTGGCTCACACCTTTAATCCCAGCACTCGGGAGGCAGAGGTAGGAGGATCGCTGTGAGTTCAAGGCCACCCTGAGACTACAGAGTGAATTCCAGGTCAGCCTGGGCTAGAGCAAGACCCTACCTCGAAAACCCAAAAAAAAAAAAAAAAAAAAGAGTGGGGGGAATGAGCCAAACTTAACCTGGCCTTTCGTGGAGAGCAAGGCCTATGTGAATATAGCTAACCTCACCCAGTAATTCTGCTGCAGAAACTGTCCTCAGGGATACCTTTTAACATTGCTCAAAATCATTGTTTCTCATCACATTTAAAATAAAAGTAAAAACTCAAGTATTATGAAAATCTCTTCCTTTCCTGCCCCTGTAGCCATGCTCTGTGACACAGACTCTCACTCTATGACTTCCTCTCAGTCCCTGGCTATCCCCAGTCTGCAGTGCCCTTCCTTCCTATCTCCTGCCCTTTCCCTCATTCCTATGTGTTCTTCTGTTCTCACTCTCGGACTTTTCCTCTCAGCATCTCTTCTTCCGTCTTCTCTGGCAAGTTTTGTATCCCTACTGTCAGCTTGCTTGGAAGTATCCCGCAGCAGGGGTGAGGGTCAAGCAGGTATCACCACCCGGAGAGGAAGCACCAATAGTGATCACACAGGGGAGGTCAGGGGGGAATCTGTGGGTGGTGAGAAGTTTCTGGAGTCTATTTAAATAGGACATCTTCTACTCTCAGGAGTGTGTCTAGGTGTGAGTGGAGATCTAGACTTCTTAATGAACATGGTGGAGTTTAAGCCCAAAAGAAACTATCATGAATGTTTTTTAAATAAAAAAATAAAGCTTCTAACTTCAGACGTTCCATTATAGTTCAGAATCTGTAAATTTATGCTACATTTAGAGATGGATGAACTGTAGCCAAGATGAGTTTCATGTATCAGTCACTTACAGAGAAAATATTCAGAGTTAAGAGTTGCTGAGAACTGTACCTTAAAGCTTGAATCCAGATAATCCAAACAGATATCCTGTCAGTGTGCAGAGACAGGCTGGAGGCTCCTGAAAGGTGGCACCTGGGTCCCTGCACCCTTTGCCTGGAGACAGTTGCTAGGCAGTGCAGGATTTGCTCACAAATGTACTTTTCACCCAATGATCAGTATTATGATAGCGTGCAGGCCTCCTCGCAGGCATCCCTACTGCTCCTGCTTCATCCCAAGGCCAGAGGCACTGGTGAAAGATTACTTACAAGGAGTGATAGTTCCATGGGCTTCAGACTGTGCTAGGCTAGCTACTTCCTGGATAAGATGAAGATCTTTGCCATCTGGGTCGACAAGCATGTTATCAAAGTTGAAAAGCTACACATTTCATTTGTGAAACCTGTTCTCAGGGTGAAGGTACATTCTGTCCAGGGAATAGTACAAAGAAACAATGATATTGAGACAATTTCTCTTTTAAGTTGTTCTGAGGGCTGACAGAAACAAAACCCCTGCAATTTATTTACTTTAAATGCATTTTGAAGAATACTAGTAGAAAGATCCTGGGACTATGAGATATATAAAGGAAACAAAGCTTTTTTGATATTTATTTTAATTTTTTATTTTATGTGTTTTACTTTAGAAACTCAGTTAATTTCTCATTTTTTTTCTGTCTCTAACTCATTTTGTTTGTTGCTTTTCATATAAATTCAGCACCTTCTCATTGCTCAAGAAGACCATACTTTACAGTGGTCTTATTGCCAGTGTTCAGTGTATTTATTTTAACATACTTCAATTTTCATTTGTCCCAAGATATCTTTTGATTTTATGACTCATTGGTTGTGCAATTTCCAACTATTTGCCAAATTTCCTAATTTTTAGCCTACAATTTCTCTTCTTTTCCCTTCTTTTCTTCTTTTCTTCCTTTCTCCCTTCCTGCTTTCTCTCTCTCTCTCTTCTCTTCTCTTCTAATTTTGATTTATTTATTTGAAAGCAGAGAGAGGAAATAGAGGAAGGGAAAGAAGGAAAGAATGGGCACACCAGAACCTCTAACCACTGCAAATGAATTCCAGATGTATGTGCCACTTTGTACATCTGGTTTTATGTGAGTATACATAGAATAAGAATAGAGCAAAACCTGACTGAACTAAAACAATTTACTAATCCTTCACAAATCTATTAAAAAGGAAAAACTTGCTGAGCATAATGTCACATGCCATTAATCCTAGCACTTGGGAGGCTGAGGTAGGAGGATCACTGTGAGTTTGAGACCAACCTGGGCTACAGAGTGAGTTCCAGGTCAGTCTACCTCAAAACAACCAACCAAACAAACAAACAAAAAAACCCAAGAAATCGTGGTGGGGTGTGTTCTAACTGGACCAGAAGTGTTACTGTTTAATCTTAAAAGAAAAGCATACAGGGCTGGAGAGATGGCTCAGCGGTTAAGGTGCTTGCCTCCAGTGCCTAAATCCCCGGGTTCAATTCCCCAGGGCCCACATAAACTGGACCCAGACCCACAAGGTGGTGCCCCCCCCTCTCTCTCTTTCTCTCTCTCTGCTTGAAAATGAATAAAATATTTTTAAAAAAGAAAAGCATACAGCATTTAATATGATGTACATTAGAGACACTGCTTAATATAAAGTGAAAGTGTGCAATACTATGTGCAGAGCTTAATTTGCATTCTGGTGAGTGTTTGAAAGACCAAAATACAGAGAGAAGTGTCAGCTGTGGAGGCCTGGCTTAGGAGTTTTTAGAAGGGGAAAAGAAGACTTTGTTTGGAACTGGGCTACAGATTGTGTTTTGCTGGTGCCCTGAGATCTTGAGCAAAGTTGAATTTGAAAGTAATAGACTGGTGTATTCGGCAGAGGAAAATACAGAGTAGAAGGGTATGAGGGGGAAAAAAAGTTTGACAAAAGAAGAAATGTGAACAAGCTCAGGCCCCACCATTGAGGACAGTACACAGATTGATGATTCTTTTGAAAGGGATACTGAAGGAAGAATGCAGAAGGACTTTCTTGTTCCTCAAAGTCTAGCTTATCTGCTTGCGATCAACAAAGTGGTCAGTGTAGCCTTAGTTTGGTAAACATGAAGATGCAGGAACTAGAGGGTCATGAAGTCCACACGGTATGGTTCTGGAGCTGGCCACTGGACAATCTGAAGCAGGGTTGAAGTCCCTGCAAGGAGACCATGGAGGGGCATGGTATGGAGACATACACATGAGCTGTGTGTTGGGGTGGAGACCCAAGGATGTTGGAGACTCCAGGACTATGGGACAGCTTCCAAAGAGAGTTGATGGCCCAAGGTGGATTCTTTTTTTTTAATTTTTTAAATTGTCCATAATGAGTTACATTATTTAGTGGGCCAACAATGAGTTGTTATCCCCAATTCCCCAATGCCCCCTCCCCATCCCCAATCATCTGGATATCCTCCTCCATGGGTCCTCTGGATCAGTCCTTGTGGCAGGGGACCATGGATAGCCTAGTATTCAGCCCGGTATTCCTGGCCCAAGTGTGTTGTTAGTGAGGGGTGCCATGCCTCTGGACAGTCTCCCCCACCAAGGCTCTCACAATCTTTCTGCCCCCTCTTCCTCTCAGTTCCCTGAGTCGTGGTGGGTGAGTATTAAGTCTGCTTTAATGTTGTGAGCTTAGGGGTTTTTGTGTCGAAAATCGTTGGTTTCTGTCTCACTGGTTTATCCTGTGTTGATTGAATGGCTGTGGCTGTGGGTCCCTTGTTCATCCCGTTATTCTCTGTGGGGTGGCACAGGGTGGATTCTACCTATGCTCTTGGCAACACAGTTTGGAGGAGCCTTTTGAGCCCAGAGTATTTCATCATAACTACTAGATACCCAACATGGAGCTGTATGATTTGAGTTACCCTGTTTTCAATCTTGCACTGGTCCAGTCTTCCCTTGCTATGCCCCATTCCTCCCTTTTAGAATGGGAATATGTACTCTGTGTTGAAAATGTGTAAAGTTTTAATTTTATAGGGCTTATAGTTAAGCAATTACCTTGGTCTCAGATGAACTTTTAACAGTTATAATGATGATAAAGACAATGGTAACTTTTTTTCCCCCAATGGTAACTCTTAAAGTTGGAATGAAAGTGTTTTTTGGTAGCATCATTTTGAGATGTCATTGAGTCTATGGGGGGCCAGGGGAGGAATGTGGTAGTTTGAATACTGGATATGCCTCACAGCCTCATGTGTTTGTGATCAAACCTTATAGTCAATCCTCAGATGGTAGCACCTTTGGAAGGTAGAGCTTTGCTGGAGGAGAGCTTTCAGGTTTATTAATCGAGCTGTGCTGGCTGTTCATAGCTCACCTCACTCTTGCTGCTTCCTCGCTGCTGATGTAACACCCTGCTTCTGCTGTTTCCCCCACCATATTGAAGCTTTTCATAGTAACAGTAAGCTGAAATGAGTCCATTCCTTGTATCTTGAGGCCCCAACCTTAGTCCTGTCTAAAAGAACAAATATGAGTAGAGAGAGGAGTGCCTCATGGAAGCCATCAACAACCGGAGAACTGGATAAGAGGCCCTATCACCTGAATGAGGAGAGGCATAAGAAGGATGTGGAAGTCCAGAGGCTACTTGCTTTGCCAACTCCATGGTCTTACAGACAGCACTCATTAGGGAAAGATCTGCCTTCACACAACTATTTGTGCAGGTACTCTGATGGTATTGCTGGCTCCAGGATCTTTTGAGAATGATGGCTTATGAGAGCCACATCTCCCCACCTCTCCATGCATCTGATTTGGATCCTCGCTGACATTACTGCCTCTGTTTTCTTCTCCAGCAGATGCTGCCCCCTACCAAGAAGAGCTAAAATTAGAAAACAGTGCACACATGAATTACTTTCCCTCTCATCATCCTGGAAAGCCTTTCATTTATCAGTATTGAAAGTGAATTTAGGCTGAGTTAGACTGGTTGTTTTAAAGGGAAAAAACTCCAATAAATACCAAATAAGCTTTTATATTTAAAGAACATAATATAATCCTGGCACATAGCAAGTATTAACTTGTTTTAAAATGCATGTGTTGAGGCTTGGAGGCAATTGTAACAATTAAACTGCTTACAAAGATATTCAGAAAATCATTTGCATTTTGTCTCTCTTTATATTTTAATCACAGAGATAATTTATGGGTTCAGTTTTCTAAATAAACTTCTTCAGTATAGAGAGGCAAACAATAGCTTGTTATTGTTGCAACCACATTACCATAGACAAAAGTTTAGATTTTCTTTATCCAGAAATACATTAGTAAGAGATTAGTTAAACTACAAGATATCTTAAAATGGACTCCTCTGCATCTCTAAAAGAAAAAAGCAGATGCAATACACTTATTTACAGAGAGGCCAAACCCATGCCAGGTAAGACACACATGTACTGACTTGTACAGAAAATATACAAACATTGTAGAACAATATATGTAACTTGCTTCCAATTGTGATGAATGTATGCATAATATTAATATACTATGTACCATATAGGTTAAAAAAGCCCATGTTCAGAAACAGAGCTATGGATACAGTAACTATTTTCTGCACAACTCAAGGAGAGACACCATTCATAGTCTGAGATGCGCATCTATTGAGGCAGTCCCTCACATGTAGAACAGAAATCTTCTAAAGACTCATATACATAAGCTTGGCTTGTCACACTTGAGTGACTACATTATAAGTAACTTTTCTTCATCATCTATTTCTATGTTGAAAGTTTTCTTGTTTGGCTCATTTTGTTTGTAGCACCTATACCAAATAAACTTTATGAACATATTGACCTGCAGGTAAACATATAAGCCAACCAGATATCCATGGCAAATCTGTGGGGGAGGAAAGGCATTTACAAAGTATTGGTGAACTGAAATCATCAACTCAAATGGAAATTGTTAGAATAAAATGTTCTAACACAATTCAAAGATATGACAATTTAATGTGTATGTGCTGAGGAAAGACAGAAAAGTATTAAAGGTTTTTGTTTTGTTTTTAAACTATTGTTTCTATAACAGTAAGAAACTCTATGTACAGAAAAAAAGACACTGTAATCCATAACATTCAGTATTGTTGAATTTTAGCCCAGGGGTTCCGGGCTGTTTGCTGGCATTGCAGCACTGTGCGGCACAAGGGCTGCTCAATACACAATGTGCTGTTGTGTGCTCAGAACCAGGGCTACAGAGAAGCTCCTTTTGAGTTGATTTTTGGTCGCTGCCCTTTCAGAAATCCTTTACTCCTGCCACATTTTCCACTATCCTTCACATCTGGCTGCACACCACCATGTGGGCTCATGATGAATGGCTTGAGAAGGCGAGTGTTAGAAAGCAAGGGTGATTTTCTCAGCCAAAATCCAGAAAGGCTGCTTCAGCTAATGTGTAGATATATGCCTAAAAATGAATAATGTGACATGTGAAAAACTGAGATGAGATGCGAGTAAATTTTAAAAATGAGATTCAGATGTACAAATTAAGAGATTTAAATCCTTATACAGAGACTATGTACCCTACGCTGGCCTCCAATGAGCAATGCTTCTACCTCAACTTCCTAAGTGTTGGGATTATGTCCTATGCAACCATGTACAGCCCAGAGACAGTTCTTAAACACTGCATATTTAGTGTAAGGAAAGTGACCACAAAGAATAAAGCTTAGCAATCAATCTAACATAACTCGTATTATGATTTGGAGAAGTGAAGTCTGCATCAAACTCTGAAAAGCTGAATATTGTTGAGGCAAACAATAACAAAAATGTCATTTATAATCACATCCCATGTAAAAGTTATGTGGATTAGTGATGAGTAGATTTGAATTGCTCATTGATAAAAATGCATGTCTGTTATAAAGTTGAGTGTGAGAAGAAAAGCTCCAGTGGACTTGTTAAAGTCATGATCACACATGGAGAGAAGTGAGCAGAAACTTCATATAAAGTAGGAGAAATTGCATACAACGAGCAGGTCCAGAGATGCAGTGACAGCCGTCCTTCCCCCATCTGAAGATCAGTCTTGGGGAGAGGAGCACAGGCACATTATTTTCTGACCTTGAAAGTGGATGTCCCATTGATCAAGAGCCTAGAATGAGCACAGCCACTCCTTTCTCCAAGTTCACCACTAGGTTGCAGTCTTTGCTCAACTGCTTCGTTTAGAACATATATTCACAAGACGTTTAAAATTTTAATGGTTACACAGATGTTAGTTCTCCCTTAAGACAAAAATGGACACTCGCTATGCTCAGTTATCCGTTAGTTCAAGAGCCTAGCTTGGTTCCCCAGTAGGTCCGCTGTTTTCCTACAATATTGACCCCCACAAGCTGTCCTCTCAGATGTTTTCAGTCATCAGCAGGCCTGGAGGAAAGAATCCTTCCTTGGTATTTTAAGCTTCAAGCTTCAATACAGGATTCACAAGTACATAATTACTGTTCTCATTTCCATCACTTTTCCTGGCTTCTCAGACCTCCCCCGACCCATAAAAATTAGTCTTGCTGTTCTGATTTTTTGAAAAGTTCACCTGTCTGTAACTATTGTAGGCACTTTCAGGAGGCTGTAATCATTGTAGGCACTTTCACTAATAGTTCCCCAAATGAGCTTAATGGAACATTCATTCTTTAATCTCTAAAGGCATACTTTAAAAGAACGTGACACTTTCCATTTTTAGGGAAAACCCAGAGATAGATAAAAATAAAGAAATGAATTACTAATGTCTTGTTTGTAATATATTTGAATACTTTAGAATACATTCATACTTGAGAGTCCATAGTTGGCTCAGACACTGTCTCATACACTTCGTGGTTGATTGGAGGGTGAACATAGTTATCACATCTTTTTTTCTCCATGCCCAGTTATTACATTTGTTAAAGTAGGATATACTTAGATTTAATTTGGACTATATATTTTAAAATAATGTTTAATAATTCTTTTTATGTTCAGTTTATGGTAATTTTAATAATTAATAAAGTACCTAATTATAAAGACAAAATAGATCATATATTTTCACAGCAATCCTCGCAGTTCCTAAAAGATAAAGTAACTGATAATAATCACAAGACTGGACAATATTTATTCATTCCCCACCTAATATAAGCCAGATCTCATGGTCAGTGTTGACAGGCACTGCTTCATTTAATCTGTCTGACAATCCTGTGAGATTTATCTTTCCTCATACAGGCAATCTCTACTTTTGTGGAAATGTGGGACTTTAAAATGACGATGCAAGTTGAAATTGCACAAAGGAACCTTGTAGCAGCATTAACACATATTGAGGAAGACCGAAAGCCCTAGAAGGTACAGGCTTGCTAAAACTCGACAGCTGTCCAGTAATGTCATGGGACACAGAGTGTTTACAATCTAAAATTCTTTTAGCAATCTGAATTCTGACAGGAAGGAAGCATATGGCATCTTAATATATAGTTTAAGATGTCTGTAGATCCTAACCAGGAACTGTCTGACTCATAGAAACTTCATGAGGCCCAGAACATCCACTTACTACCTGTGGCCTGTAATTCAAAAATAACTTCTGACTTTATTTGCATTGTTTCTCCACTTCCTTGAGTAGCTTCCCCATTAAAAACCCTTCACTGGCCCTTGGAGTTTCAATGATAGTCTTCCATTTTCCCCATGAGCCAGATTTTCTAATAATTGTTTTTTTTGTTTTGCCTTAGTACCTTGTTTCTAGACTTAATTTGTCTGTCAGATAGTGAGCAGACCACCTTGGAACCAGTAATAATCTTACAAATCTAGGAGAAAATGACAAATTGTTCCATGATTAAAAAGTTAAATTTAAAAAGCCTGCTTGATTTTAAATGTACAGGTCAATTTAAAAATGTATAAACTTAAGCCAGGTGTGGTGGCACAAGCCTTTAATCCCAGCCCTTGGGAGGCAGAGGTAAGAGAATTGCCAAGAGTTCAAGGCCAGCTTGAGACAACATAGTGAATTCTAGGTCTCTTCAATCAACAGCTCAGTGTGGGAAGTAACCAATGACTGGGACAGGGAGTTACAGGCCAGAGCAATTTGTCTTGGGGTTAGGCTACCTCCTACCCTATTCAGGGCCTCTCTTACCTGCCAATACGCACAACTTCCTCAAGAGTTTGCTGCATGAAAATAAGGATTTTATGGTATCATTCATTATTGGTTTAGGTTGATGTGTAAATCACCCTTCCTTCCCCTCCCCCCCCACCAATTCCTTCCATCCCCTTTGTCAGAACAAGTAGCTCTTGAAAGCTTTAAATATATATATATATATATATATATATATATATATATATATATATATATATAATTTCTATGAGATGGAGATATAGCTCAGTGGTTAAGGTACTTGCCTGCAAAGCCTAAGGACCTGGGTTCAATTCCCCAGTACCACATAAATCCAGATGTACAAGGTGCTGTATCCATCTGGAGTTTATTTGCAGTGACTTAAAGGCCCTAGCGCACCCATTCTCTGTATGCCCCCTCTCTCAAATACATAAAGAAATAAAATATCATATATATATATTTCTAAAATAAAGAACCTATAGAAAGAATCATTAAAGATGGCAAAGCATTCAAAGCATTCCCTGAACATTCAGCATTCAAGAATTCTTATTGTTGATACAAACTTAGTAAGTGCTGGGGAAATGAGAAGTAAATATAATATCATAACAGGATGTCCTGTTCCTTTTTCTAGAAACTAGAAACTATTATTTCTTACGTTGTGACTGCTCTGGTTTGGATAGTGTTCATTCCTTAAGAGCTCCTGCATTGGAAGTCTGACACCCAGTACGGTGCTTCTGAAAGGTGGTGTGGAAGCTTTAAGAGTTGGAGTCCACTGGGAGGTTGTTAGGCTATGGGGGTGCGAGCCTGGGAAGGAACTGATGTAGCACTTGGGAGCCATGCTTAGTTCTCAAGAAAGGCTTACTATAATAGGCTGAGGCTGGCTTTTCCCTAGTCTCTCTGGCCTCCTGTTTCATGACATTATCGCTCTCTTGCACGTGCTATGATGACATCTATGTGACATGCAGCCTATGGACCCTTGCTCTTAATATAATGCAGTTTTATGGTATATTTGCAAGTGTGTGTACATACTTATCTGGTACAAACACTGCTTCTCTATTCCTTACCTATTTATCGATCCATTTCATTTTAAAGCAAACATTAAAGACCCAAGGAGGTTTACAACTAGCTGAACAAGTGCCTTAAATGGCAATTTAGGCTGGTCCCGAAAGGCTTAATCTGTAAATTCCTAGTTTAGTTTACCTACGGTTGAAAGAGTCGATGCTGGCACATTCACCAGGGCAGCATGATAATAAAAACACTCCAGATGCATTTACAGTGTAACACCATCCCTCCACTTGAGTTTATTAATGCCATATCACTTGATGGCTAATGGACATTGGGCACTCTGAGGCTCAGCTTTGTCTTTGAGATGATGCACCACTCAGTATTTGATTACCAGTATTGGGACTCAGCCATGAGGAATCTGATTTCATTTCTGGGCTGGAAAAACGCAAAGCAAAGATAAATTCTAACTCAGATTTGTGTTCTGTTTTGTTTTCCAAGTATGCATTTTTATGTGATGCACGGTTGCCTGGCAGTGACCGGTCCTCTCTTGTGGTGCCTACTCATAGACCATAGCTTGCCCTGGGCCCCAAGGCCTTTTGTGATCCTGCAGATGTAACCCATGCTCTTACCACAGAATTAGAAACTCTGATTCCAGCTTCTACCAATAGCCCTGAGAAACAGATAGGAATCATGAAGAAACTGAGCTGGCACCTGTCTGAGCTTCTCACCGTGGTGAGAGTTGACCCTGAGCCACAGAGACAACTCTCCACATTAGCTGCTGTGTCAGTGTTCTTGGTCTCCTCCTTATGGTAGACTTACCTGTGTACAACAGAAGCTAAGGATGCTTCTCTGAGATCATAGGCCATGCAGCAGAAAAGGCCACCATTCAGGACCAGCTGTTAGACACAGACACAGCAGAAATTCTAAACTTTATCTTCCCTGAGGTCATGGATTATAGCTCCTAGATCATTTTTGGGACCAGGCAAATCTATGATATTGTTAATTTTTCTTACTGTTGTATAACCTGCTACTGCACTTACTCAGCTTATTTTTTATTATGATCCACTATGTCTCTGATTTCAACTACTATCTGGACAGAATCCCAACTAAATATAGAATTTACCATTAAAAAACGGCCTTGAGAGAAAAAATACTTAATTCACTCCTTGTTGTCCCAAGGGCAAATATAGGAAGCAAAGGCCACTGTTTTAGATGGGGCTAGACAACAACCCATTGCTGGTGATAACGTGGGTACAGTTGGTGTCATAGGGTGGCTTCGCAGTTTTTGAGATGATTTGCCATTTCATAGTGTCATATTTTGTCTGAAATGTTGTTAATTTTTTTAGATGAAATGAATTTTCAGCTTCCTGCACTGCAGCATTGAGTTCTTTGGTCCAATGTCCCCTCACCATGCAACACTTAGGGATCAGTGTGCAGCACTGAGTAATCCAGACCGTCTGATGTGAACTCCTGATTGTGGTGAGATTTTCTCTAGGTCTCATCAACACTTCCCTGGTTATCAAAATGTGATCCTTTGCTCAGCCGCATTAGTATTACTTGGGGATTTATTAAAATTGCAATGACAACTCAAGTCCCAAGCTCTGGAGCTGGGGCCCAGCACTCCCTCATTTGACCAATATTCCTTGTGATCAAGATGTATGAGGTATGATATATTTTGAAAGCCATTGTCCAAGCCCATAATACTCTCAATAGTAGGTCAGAGTTCCCCTTCCTACATGCTGGCATGAGATAGAAAAACATCATGTGGCATCGGAGGCTCTGCTGAAGTTGTGAAGACCTTGAAAGGTGCAGAGTGGTCCCACACAGAGGACCTGACCAGGCCACTATGAGCAGAGGTGGTGACATGGAGGTGTGAGGAAGGAATCTATGTGCCGGTTCTCATGACGATGTTGGAACACTCTGAAGAAAATGGTACCCAGGCTAAAGGAAGGTGGGAGACAAGCAGTTGACCCAGGGCCAGTGGAGTCTGGACAGATCCTAATACCTTCTGGAGTACCTAGTTACTAGAAACTCCTTGGCCTGGAGTTATTGACCTACAAATCTAAGCTGATTGCCTACTTCCTTTATCTTACAACACAACTACCTTTTCCCTTGGCCCTGGGAGAAAATTTATAAAATCAGTGAGATTTTCAAGATGGGCAATAGTATTCCTTTACAGTGAATGGTATTGTTACAGTAAGGGATACATTAAAAATATATTTTGTCAATATGGGAGCTTTATTTTCTCCACAAAATTAAAACCTGTACCTATGAAATAATTGGAAAAGCAAGTAAGCAGCAATCCATGTACGAATTTTGAGAGATACACATAGGTTTGGCCTTCTCCAGTAAGAATGAGGTGAGGTATATTTTAGAGTCCATGTCAACTATTAAGCTGCTTTGACTTTTCTCTGGAAGTTATAGTTCTATGTTTAAATTTTTCATAAAATATTTTCTGTAACCTATATCTTTTTTTGTATGTTTGGTTTCTTTTTAATATAGCCTTACTATATAGCCCAGGCTGACCTTGAACTTCAGCCAAGGAGCCAAGACTGCCTCAAAAAAGCCAAATGAAACACAACAGAAATACCCACCAAAACCTGGAGAATTCAGAAAACAGCAGACTGAAAACTCATGACAAGGCAGCCCATCACTTGTTTTGTACTTGGGGTGGAGGGTGACATGGGAATGTGTGCTAATATGATTAAAATGCACAATATACATGTATAAAATTGTCAATAAGTACAATAAATTCTAGAAATGTTCTTTCTAACTTCTCAGTACCTCATTCACTTTATAATCCCATTAGGCCACTCCTAAACATTTCTTAGGTGTTTCATGTTTGAGCCACCAAAATTGACATGTTCTTTGAGACTTTCATTCATTCTCTGCCCCTGAATCCAGTCGTTTCAAACACTGCAGCATTTCTTCATGGGATTTCCATATTTAAAAGGACAGTTTTCCATTTAGGGACCAATAATAACTCAAGGCAGAGAAGAGCCTATGGTCTTCACTATTGTTTTTTCATGTGTGTGAGTGCAAGTGACATGTAGGGAGGCAGAGGAGAACATGTACCTTTCCATCACTCATCCGTGGGGTTCCATGGGACAGTCTTTTCTCTGAACCCAGAGTTGCTATTTTTCTGAGCCCTGTTGATTCTCCAGTCTTTGCCAGAAACCAGTCAGGGCTTATAGGCATGTGTGCACCTGCCAAACTGTGTACATGGGTGCTGAGAAATGAAACTCAGGCAGACGTGAGCATCTTAGACCTTCATGCCAGCATGTCAAGTGCTCTTATATGATGAACCATCTCCCTAACCCCCAAATATTAATTATGATGATAAACTTAGTATTATTCATAAAATCTTGAGTGATTATATTGTTTTTTTATATCTTTTTGAGTTGTTCTTTAAAGAAGTACTCCCTAAGTTTTAACATAAAGCAGAAACTGTGTAACCAGAGATGCTGAGGACAAGTGTCATAAATGGCATTATCAATGGGCAAGGACTTTACTTCATTAGGCGAAGGCACTGGGCTCTGATCTTTAGTAGTATTTAAAATCTTGATAGTTCAGGTGTATACACTTCTTCTATTGTACAATCCTATGATCTAATATTTCGCATCACTTCAGCTGAGGTTCGTTATACAGAATAGCCACGAATGTTTCTGGATGAGCGTGTTTTCAAAACTGTGTCCTGGCACCTGAAAGGCACACAGCCAACTTCGCTCGACTCCACTCTTTCAGCAGGCCTCCTGGGACAGGCGGTGCTCGGGCTGCTGAAGGATGAGGCTGGACATCATCCTGAAATCAAGTAGACTCATGGAAATAGCCTCCTCTGCCTGCAAAGCAGTCCATTGCCATCACTTGTGAGCCGAAATGAAAGCCTATTTCACTTCCTTTCCAATCTGAGGTCAAAACCCTGCATGTGTGGAGAAATAAGAAGGCAAAACCAAACACAAATGGAATGACAACTTCAGAGAAAGCTCATTTTAAAAGATTGCCTACTTTGTGCCAGATGTTCTGTCCGGTGCTTTAGGTGTGGGTTTCTTTTAATTTGTTATCTTTAAAACTCGGGGAAGTATGACTCTTCCCATTTTACAGATGAAGGTGATGTGCCAAAGGTCACACACCTGGTAGATATCAGAAGCAATTACAAGTCTGGTTGTAATTTTCTCATGTATCACCTTCCTCTCACATTTGAGATAAAGTGCTAAACATTTACCATTAAAATGCAGAAGCATAACGGTCTTGACAGTTGTGTGAGGAGGACATTATTTCATATAAATATGGCTCTTCTTTTCAGTGCACCTCGATGTAGCCCACACACTTGCCAAAGATTACTTGGCAGTCTCTAATTTCAACCCTTCTCTCTCCAGCTTATGTTTCTTGCTGGCAGAATTGTGGGATCTAGGAATAGAATCTTCTCAGTTGGGTGAATTTAAGCTGTTCCTCAGTGGGGATCATCACTTAACATTACAACAACAACAAAAACATACTTCTTGATCTGCTAGCTTATTTCTTACTCTATGTCTTGAGAAAATGCACTTAGTGCTTTTTAAAAATTTTATATTTCTGAGATAAAGGTAAGGAATATAGTCAATGCAGTTATTGAATCTTGAATTCCTGTCTATTCAGGTTGATGGCTGTCCTAAGACAGCTCAGCTCAGTTGATTAGGATGCACACAGATAGGAATTGGAGATAAGGCCCCATGGTTGCCAGATTCAGAATTATCTAGAAATCTAGCTAATGAATGTAGAGAGTTCAGAGGATTTAAATCTGTTAATAGTCAAGAGCCAGTGAGCCATTAAGAGGGAAGTCCCAGTGGTGGGATAGAGCCAGCAGAGAGTGGACCACTGAGGGCTAGGATTGGGATGAGTATTTCCACACAAAGGCACAGGTGTAGGAAGGAAATTTCCCCAGAGCAGAAATCACAGGAACTTAGAAAAAAAAACGAGTAATTTTATATGGCTGAAAAAATTTTGGAGAATATATAAAGTGGCAACTTCATGTGACAACATTTTCAGATATTGTTGGATTTCTACCTTTTTTTTTTTGAAACAGGGTCTTGCTATGTAGCTCAAGCTAGCCTTAAAATTGCAATCCTCATGCCTTCCCTGCTGAGTAGTGGAGATACAGGAATGTGCCCCCATGTCCAGCTCACACTGCCATTTTGACTTCTTAGAAAGGTAGCACAAAGGCAAATGGCCAGAAATGGAAGCATAAAAATACAGCTATCTTACAACAATGAATAAAAATCAATCATCCTATTATGATGAATCACTAGTTTCCATTAGTATTACATCTCACATCCCTCATGAAAATACAGTGCACGCATGCCTTCTTTGCCATATATTTAAAAGGTTTTCAAGTCAGGTACTAATCTTGTTACACAACGTGAGTGTCTGCAGCATGCTAGGGGAAAAGAACACGAGAGCCTGCAAGGAATTCTGTTTCATAGGGCAAACTGATTTATAAGCAGAACCCAATACAGTGCTAGGGATGAGCAGTTTGCTTTGCCAGGATTGGTGGGACAGAAACCACATGAGAACATTGCTATGTTCTCCCTGAGGCTCAGTTGAAATTGGAAACAATGAATTTGCAATGGTGTCAACATATTTTAGAGAAAATATGTACACAAAAATCCAATGAAAGAAGTACAGACATCAGTTCCTTTATTTCATGCCTGGAGATTTGAATGGTTTATAGGAACTGAAAAAAATGAACACAGCAGGATTTTGAATATCTGTAATGAAATTGCTGAGTTCAAAATAGCTAGGTAAGAAAGAAAGTTAAAGGAAGTCTGGAGAGGGTTTGTAAACAAGAAAAGAAGAGAAAGCAAAGAAGCCAAGAGTGTTTATGAAATCGAAGGATAGGAATAAAGGGAGACACTGCATTAGACATTGGCATTCAATAAATTAATCATCCAATGATATTGTAGCAATATGATTTATTACTCAGATTGCAGGCAAAAGGGTGGAAGAGACTTAATACCTTGTCCAGGCAGCAGAGGTAAGCTGGGATAAGGAGGGGTGGAGAGATACCCTCTCAATATTCTGTGCACTGAACACTTAGCTAAACTCTGCGAATGAAGCGGACCCAGTGCTCATTGTTCTAGCCACACAGCAAAGACATCCATTAAGCAAGAAATTAGAAGGAGCCACTGGAGTTTATGGCAGAGGAAGCCAAAATTCCAGGAGCTGGCAAAGCTCCCCTTAGGAGATGGCATTGGAGCTTAGACCATAAAGACGAGTAGGAGAGTGATAAGAGAAGCAAGGCATGAGTGTCCATGCGGAGACAACACCTCCACAAGCCTCATGATGGATCAAACGCTGTTTCATTTCTAAATTTTCATTTCTAGATTTCCCCCCAAATCCTTTTGTCCCCTCCAGTGGTTCTTTGCTTGTGATCTCTATTTCCTCTCTCATCCCTTTGAACATCTGGAACATTTTTTATTGGTATCTGTTTCACAAGATTCTATTCTTTCAAGCCTTGGGTTGTTTTTCTTTCATCCTCCGACTCTCATGTGTAGTTGTCTTATGATATGATTTTCAACTTTGGTTGTGATTTACTCAATAGAAGAGAGCTCTCTGTTGGGAAGAAAACAGTAATTTTATGTTGTCCCAACTTGAGTAAAGAATCAGATCCATTTTCCAGATTGATTTCCTAGCTTCAAATCTCTTGATACAGGCCATGTGATTTCAGACACCCATCTGTGCCTGGCACAGATGGGGTTTTTGGTTTCCTGTAGATCATGTCATTCTGGATCTGAGATGCTAGTGACCTTGTTGTTTACCTGAGATGATGGGCAGAATTCCCCTAGTCTCCATTGCAAAGTCAGCACAACCCAGACTCATCTAAAGAGTTTAGTCCAAGCTTTCCTCTGGGGCCTGAAGCTGAATTTTTTTTCCAGAGAGAAAGCAAGTGAGGTGGTTCACAGTTTTAATCCCAGCACTTGAGAGGTTGAGGGAGGAAGAAGGTTGCCTTAAGTTTGAGGCCCACCTGAGCTACAGAGCGAGTTCCAGGTCAGCCTGTCCTAGAGTGAGGCTTTGCTTCAAAAAAGCAGAAAAATAAATTAATAAAAATATTTACCTCAGGACTAAAGGTCCATCTGGTAGCAATAATTCTATGAGCTGTCTGACCACGAGATTCTGCTTTGCACTCTGAGCTCTTTCTTTAATTATGATACTTGGGGGATCAAAATTACTCGTTTTTTAATTTCAAGCTCAGCTTGTATACACAAAGACGTTTTAGTTGTGACATTCTATGTTTGGAACAGAAGAGTTTAGGACTCTTTCCCATAAGCTCATAGTATAATATAGTGAGCTTAACAATCTATTTAGCAAAATACATGAATAGGGGCTGGGAAGATAACTCAGCAGTTGAAGGTGCTTGCTTGTAATTCCCCAGCCATCTTTGTAAAGCTGTAAAACACACAAAAATGGCTTAAGCACCTGCTGTTCCATTTGCAATAGTAAGAGACCCTGGTACTTCACATACACAAATAATTTTTAAAACATTTACAGTGGGCTGGAGAGATGGCTCAGCAGTTAAGGCTTTTGCTTGTGGAGCAGAAGGATCTGAGCTTGATTCCCCAGTCCCTAGGACCCATGAAAAGCCAGATGCACAAGGTGGTGCATGTGTCTGGAGTTTGTTTGCAGTGGCAGGAGGCCCTGGCACACCCATTCTCTCCCTGTCTCTTTCTCACTCTCTCAAACAAATAAATACAATATTTAAAAAAACATTTATAGTGCACTTATAATTTCTAAGCAATTTTAAGATGGGAGAAGGAAGAGGTACATGAGGTAAGGCTGAAGAGTAAGACATATTAGGAATCTAGATTTTCTTTACAGCAAAAGGACAGCTAATGAAGGATTTTAAAAAAAGATTTTAATATGAACTTCCGTTTTAAACATGTAGAAGGAGAGCCACATTGGAGAAGTGCACAGTAGTCTAGTGATTTGTGTTGGTGGCTTAAAACAAAGTATCACCAGTGGGAACGGGCTGAAGTGAATGAACTCGAGAGAGTCCATACTTGTTATGGATTGGATGTGGGAAGGGATAGAGATAGACATGAGTCAGAGGCTTGGCTGGCACACCACTTCCCACAATAAAGAACACAGCAAAAGAAAATTGCATGTTCTCCTGCATGAATCCTAGTTTATGATGCTTATAAATGTGCCTATGTTAGGGTGAGTGTGAAGTTGGCTATGAAACTAGAAAAGAGATTCGAGAGGGAAAGAGATGTTGAGGAAGGGGGCGGGGGCAGGAGACAGGAACGTGGAGGGTGAAGGGTAGAAAGTGTGTGTGTAGGGGGCAGTCAGACAGTTGCAGAAAGAAAAAGGATAGAGGAGAATCAGCATTTTTTCTGTTTGACAATGCCGCAGTGAAAGCTAGTACTGTGTATGTTTTTAAATATTTTAAATATTTTCACTAAACAAAGTTTGCATCACTATGATTACAATAGGAAGCTTACAGCAAAGGGAAGAGAACACTTTGAAAGTTGACTATTTGAGAAGATCTGTGATTTGAAATTGTATGTCCACTACAGAATTTACAGTGACACTAAGAGCCAGGGAGCCATGAGGACGCCTTCATAGATGGGGTTAGTGCTCTTATAAAAAGCTTGAGGGAGTGAGGTTGGACCTGTATTATTCTCCTGCCATGTAATGATCCACCATGATAAGATGCCATTGATGGGACTGGCTATCCCCATACACCACACCTACTGGAGCCTTGAATCCTACATTTCTGTTGTTTATAAATCTCCCAATCTGTGGCATTTTGCCACAGTAGCACAGTCTAAAACAGGAATAATCTGGGGAAAGGAAAGTACAAATAATATCAGAGCAAATGCAATAAAACGTGGCCATCAGTTCAGAGCAGAGAGGAGAGCCCAGCATGCAGCAGACCGTCGTGTGACTTGGGATACATGTGATACGGGTTGCTGCTAATTGATAGTAAGCAACGCAGGGAGAGAGAGAGAGAGTTTTGGAATCCTCCCTTCCCCCTCCTCCTACTCCGAGTTCTTGTCCTCTAATGCCAAAGAATTGTACACAGGGACAGAATTAAATTTTAGTTACACATTTATTCTAATTTAGTAGATCAGGAAAAGGGGAGTTGGATGGGGAAATTGGATGTGGGAAGTCATAAAGTTTTCTTGCCACCAGT